>JAGDQP010013141.1:0-22263 GCA_022664845.1 Lepisma saccharinum | reverse complement strand
TTTTTTGAACAGATAACCTTGGTCAAGTGATACATCAATTCAAGTACTTTGTTTTCTTTCTTTACTACATAAAAATGTTAATAAGAAATTTCACTGAATTATTTTAGAACTATTGTTTCTTTTTGGAACAGCTACGTATTATATATAAAATGTGAATTCGAAAATTATCTACCCGTAAGGCATTTGATGCCTAAGATTCCTGAAGCGGTGATAGTCTCACTTATCACATTTGGCCTAGTGATCACTCTTCATGAGTAGATGGTTTTACGCTATAGAAATCGAAAAACACATGTTGGATGTCCACTGAAAAAAAAAAAATTAGCTATCGGATTTTTTTTCTTTTTCATTTTTCAGTTGTAAACCTGGAGAAACTCAAGCCACTTCCGATGAAGTTCTGATAAAACCAGCTTTCCGTAATAGCGCTATACCACGAGAACTACAAATAAAAAATCTCTAAACTCGTTCATCTAAATTCTATGGGTGCATGCACGAACCTGATAAGTAACAATTATCTAGTTTCGACAAAAGAACAGGTTTAAATATTAGAGAAAGCATTGTTCCTTATGGGAGGTTGTACAGGAACGCTATGTTTTGGATAACCAAATATTGTTTCCGGAAAGACTTTTTTTATTATTATTATTTAGAGAACGTAACTGGGCACCTTTAAAGTATTTGGGAAAGTAACTTATTTTTTTTTAATGTCACATCATACACTCATATAATTAATTTCGTCTCTCTGAAAGCCTTTCTAGTAATAATTATTGTTAAAGACAAAACGTTGAGCTATTGCGCAATTCTCGTGATATTCTACCGTAACAATGCTACGTTATTTTTTTAAATAAGGCATTAATAACGGTTATGATAGAATAGAATAGAATCAGGATAGAATCCTATGCCGAACCTTTGTTACTGCGACGATGAACTTGCGAGTTTCGTAAGTCATATAGTAAGTAAGTAATAACGGTTACGAGAGTAAAATATTACCTCGTCTACGAAATTTCCGTTATTAATTATATAAACTTGTTAGAATATCTTCGAAACTTTTTGGAAAATTATTTAAATTTTCCTCTGTCCATTCCTGACCCACCAGCACGGTTTAAATATAAATAATCCTGATGATTTACTTATGTATTTGTTTAACAATAATCCAGATGTAGTAACAATAGCCTTTTTACAATTGGTTGTCAAATAAAGACAAGTACAGGCAAAATTCCTTTACAACGAAGGTCATTATAGCGAAATTTCCGTTAGAACAAAGTTCTTCGAAATCCCCACCCAACTTTTATTCTCCAATACAGTGTTGATTACAACGAATTTTCGTTATAACGAAATAAAATCACGGGTCCTGTAAAATAGGTTATAACGGAATTTTACCTGTATAGACATTCTGGGCTTGAAAGTGCTCAATCGTTAACCTGGATGACAATATTCTGAAGTAGAAAGATTCCTTCGAAAAAAATAAAGCTGTAGTGGCAAGTCCCGCGTGGTTATGAGTGAATATTTGGAGGTGAAGTTGAAGTAAAGTGAAGTTGAAGTGAGGTAAAGTGAAGTGAAGTTGAAGTTAAAGTAAAGTGAAGTTCAAGTTGAAGTGAAGTAAAGTTGAAGTGAAATAAAGTTGAAGTGAGGTAAAGTGAAGTTCAAGTTGAAGTGAAATAAAGTGAAGTTGAAGTGAGGTAAAGTGAAGTTCAAGTTGAAGTGAAATAAAGTGAAGTTGAGGTGAGGTAAAGTGAAGTTCAAGTTGAAGTGAAATAAAGTGAAGTTGAAGTGAGGTAAAGTGAAGTCAAGTAGCGGAAATGAAATTAAAGTAAACACTGAAGTGTAATATCATTTTGAAATAGGTGCTTACATGACACAAACACCGTTTAAAACAAGCAGGTTTAGGGTTTGAAATGGAACTAGCTAAAAGGACCTGCATTTGTAGCGTCACCAGGATAAAACTGATCAGATAAATCGTGTTTCAAGTCCCTAATTTTCAATTTGAAGCCAGTTTCTCTTCACTTGATTTCCCTGAGGCACTTGCGTGATTGTTAAAATGAATAAAGCTAACCAAAGGAAAAGAACATGTCTAGTCTCAAAATCATCAGATTAAAAAGGGACAGATAACATTCAAGTTATTAACTTAAATTTGAAGTAATTTTGATTCGGTTACAGACGGGCTGATAGACAGACCAAAACATATTATGGGTCTTCTAAAAATTGTATATATGTCTTATTTACATTAAGAAACTTTGAAAAACAGTAAAAAAAAAAAAAAAAACCTTAGTTTAAAAATTTGTTCCCCGAAAGAAAAGCACATCACGTTGAAGCCAGAGTTCGATATTAGGCAATTTAAATGTTAAAACTGGAAAGAGAAAATCTACCAGCATCCCCTTCTTTTGTTTTCATTCAACCTTTGATATTTGGTTGAAAGTAAAGTTGTTTGCCATTTGAGAGATAGACAGAGAAAGAGATAGAGAGAGAGACTGTATAAATATCGAAGGGTTTGTGTGTGAGTGTTCTCTTTGGCAAACTTTGGAGAGGGCGAAGGGTTCTGTGCCATCATTGGAAATCGGTGCAAGCGGGTATTGGAACTCTTGAACAAAAAAAAAAAGTATTTGAGTATATATGTGTGTGTGTGAGTTGGTTTTTGTGTGTATGTGAGGCCAATAAGAAAAGAAGGGGAAAACCAGAAGAGCGTGGCATCACATCTTATTTCATGGAAAGAAGATGGAAATCGACAGAAGACGGGAAGATGCAGGAAAAAGGTTTCACAATTTTTTTGACTGTGTGTGTGTGGATGACTCCCTCTTTTCGTATGCAAGTGAATTCAAAGAAATAGGGGGAAAAACTTCTAAAGGGAGACGGGTTAGTATAAGGGAAAATTGGGTAATGCAAAAGAAACGGTGGGAAGCTCTTTGACAGGTTACTGTTACGTCACATCCGGCGTTTGATATGGGGTCTCGGATGTCCCTCAACTGAAGCGTGTCACAGCGGTAATGGTGTTCTTATGTCACTGTCCGGCCTAGTGCTATCTCTTCGTCGCTTCATCTCTGCATTGGCCATACTCATCCACGTCTCAGTTCCTGCCCCAGCGACTGTTCTCTTCCGAATAATCGATGGTCATCTTGGAGTAATAGTGGGGAGAAAGTTCAGAGAGATACGGCAACGTCACTCAAGTACAAATCGCTTGAATAATAAGAGAAAAAAGGGCGGAGCAGAATATTTTTCTTTGCCTCTAGTATAGAGTGTGAAAAATGTTTGCAGAAGAGGTGTGTAAATTGGAAGTTTGATGTTGGTTGGAGTGAGAAAATTGTGAACACAGAAAACAGTTTCCAGGAATACACCCTAAAGAGATAGTTGAGCAGGGCTGGAAGACTACAGTTCCTACGCAAAAGTTGGTCGATTCGCTCTGTAAGCGGAATACCTGATTTCTATTCCCGGGCACTTCAGAGATACAGCTTTATTTGCATTTTATGACATGTTACTAGACCTCAGCTCAAAAGAAATTAACATAGTTAACACACAATAAAAGGTATCCCAGTAAGGAAAGATAAACTGCCTTGAGGAGAGTGGTCTTTCTACTGGAGACTCACCGTCGCGTCAATACATTGGTTTCACATCTTCTACTAGAATAGTAAGAAGATAACCAAAACTTGTTAACAAGATCCTGTTCTTGTTAAAGGCAGTCGATGCATTACATAGGACTGAGAGACTAAATTAAAAGCGTAGACTTTACTCATGTATTGGTAGCTGATCGCACGAAAAATCGATCAAATCAATCCAAGAAGTTCTGAATAGTTCATAATAGTTATGAAATTTTAGATAATTTTTTTTTTGAACACACTGAACTGAAGGACGTAGCAAAAGCTATTAAAAACCTGAAACCTCGGACATCTTTCAGGGCTGACAAAGTTCCATCCTATATTATCAAAAGCTGTTCTGAAATTCTTAAATATCCACTACAAGCGATTTTCAATAAATCGCCTTTGAATTCCCTATCAAATGGAAACTTGAAGATATCTGTCCCATTCCTAAAAGTGGTGGCATGAGTAATGATCTTAAAAATTATCACCCAATTGCTATAATATCTGCGCCAGCCAAAGTATTCGAAATTATTATACATAAACGTATAATATTCACACGTTCGCTCATTTATTTCCCCCTTCCAACATGGATTCTTGCCAAATAAATTGACTGTAACTAACCTTGTTGAATTCACACATTTCCTAGCTAGACAAATTGATAATAAACATCAAGTAGACGTAATTTACACAGACTTTTCAAAAGCCTTTGATGTCATTAATCATAACATCCTACTTAGGAAGCTTGTAACATTCAACTTCTCAGAGAAACTTCGTCAGTTGATAGGATACTATTCCTGTCACCGTAAACACCGTGTTCGTTACAAAAATATTTAACCGAGGAATATGTTGTTAATTCTGGAATGCCACAAGGATCGAACCTTGGACCTCTTTCATTCTTGTTATTTGCAAATGACTTGCCTGCTGTCATAACATCCTCCAACAAACTTTTGTTTGCAGATGATTTAGAAATATATTGTAGTATTTCCTCCGAATTGGACGCAATCTCTTTACAAAATGATATTAATGCAGTCTCCTACTGATGCAAAACAAACATGTTATTATTAAACATTAATAAATGTAGTGTAAGTTATATACAAGAAAAACAAACTATTTGAAATTCGAATACAATGTTAATGACTCTCCACTAGCTCAAGTCGATTCTACTACTGATCTTGGCGTAACCATTAAATCTAATCTGTCATTCGACATGCACATAAATCGTCTTATTAACGAAACTTACAGGAATCTCGAGTTTGCAATGAGGCTAGTAAGCGATTTCTCGAATATTGATGTCTTAAAATCTTTATATTCATCGTATGTCAGGTCAAAGTTAGAATACGCTGCAATAATATGGGATCTTATTACACAGAAGAACTCCCGGCAAATTGAAATTATGCAGTCTAAATGTGTATGATTTTTGCCATACAAAGAAACTGGAAGATATTCTAAATTTGAAAAGTACTTAGACCTAGTAAATAAGTACAGGTTATAATCTCTTGGAAACAGAGGAGTTAATTCTCTCTTAACTTTCCTACACAAACTCTTACACAGTAAAATCGACTCAGAAAGCCTATTATCTGAACTAGGGCTGTATGTACCGCATAGAGTAACTCGACCGCGTAATGATGTCTTCCACCTCTCGGCCCAAAGGACTAAAGCTATAGACATATCGTCTTTAGGAGAATGTGCTTGCTCATTACATAGTTGTATTGTATTCTTAAAGAATGTCCTGAGATTGATATGTTTAACATAAACACGTGCGAATTCCATTCTTATATAAAATAATGAATACTTTATGCAGAATATGTCACCACGCAGCTCCAAATATGTATATTACATCTATGTGTGTATATTGAACACCACACAAGATGCATGTGTTACCCTGTTTTGTTCGATAAATTAAATAGTAAGTTGAGGAAGATTGGGGGACTACTGTAAGTAGGCTTAATGATCAAAGCTCTATTATCCCCGAAGCAAAAATCTCACGTTGTTTCAAACAATACGTTTGATATACCACACTGTGGTGAAAAGTGTGAAAAAAGCCTCCGAAATTAAAGTAATCAACGCAAGATTACAAGCGCGGTTTTTCACTCTCAAATACCTATAGATTAGTGTATTATGATTTGTTTTCCCATTTACTAATACTATGAGCGAATAGAGACCTTGTTAGCAGCATATTATTTTGCTTTAAAATATTATGGTTATTACCTAATTATATGTATTTTTTTTAAATGCATACAAAAATAGTATGCATTAAAACAACCAATTTAGAACTTTAGTGTAGGTTTTCAAAATGTAGGTTATTTTAAGCTAATATTTTTCATTTCCTTTGCGCAGTTTTAATTTATTTTATTAATTTTCTTAGAAGCGGTACAGAAAAGTTTTACCGAACGTTACTTGACGAATGTCCTTGTCTATAAATATTGGAGCAAATCTGTGAGTTTCATCGCCGGAATCGGCCGTATATGTTCAGGGTTCACTTCAAAAATTTTCAAGGGACAATAAACTCTATTATATATACTTTCTTTTATTTTAATCATGCTTACAAGCAATTCCACTTAGCAACCAACTTATATACACTGAAACCTCGTTTATCCGAAAGTGCCAGGCATATAATTTTATCAGTAAAGAATGTAGTCATGTAAAGATATCCTGATGCATGTAAAATTTTACTTGCAAAGAATGGAAAATTGTACGGCCGGGAATGTAATAGTAAGTAGTAACAGTATAGTTATCCAGACAGGACTGTAAATAACTCCAGCCGGCTAAGCCTAAGATAGGCTTAAACTAGCACCCCCCAGAGGGCTGTACCATCTTTATGTATGACTTAGCGGTGGTTCTGAAAGCCAACAGGAGAAAATAATTTGAAGATAAAGCCAACCAAATAATAAGGGAGATAACGTCGTGGTGCAAAAACAATAAACTAACCATTTTTACAGAGAAAACTAAGTACGTAATCTTTAAAGGAAAATTAAATTATAGCAGAGGTGCAATAATCAAAATTAATAATAGTACCGTTAAAACAGAAAAAGAGCTAAGATACTTGGGTGTCATCCTAGACAAGAAACTAAATTTCAGAGCTCACGTTCAACAAGTGAAAAACATGGCGACCAAACTGACACATAAATTTATCAGTCTGGCAACTCAAGAATATACAATACCCCTAAAAGTATTAAAAATATACCACGACGTTATAATTAGATCTGTTGTTGGTTACGCAGCAAGTGTATGGAGCTACCGCATGTACGATGTCCGACAGGTACAGGAAATTAATACAACTCAAAGACAAATAATGCTCCGACTTACTGGAGCATACCGTACCACGCCGGTGAAGACTCTCCAAGTGGCAACAACGATTATGCCGCTGCACCTCCAGGTGAAGAAGTTTGGAGCCACGTACTGGATGAAGAAAGGAAACGGAGAAAAAGTCACTGAAATCCTCCACAACGAAGCCAACAACAAACAAGAGATACCAACAATCCTAGCCAGTGCGTGGCAAACCTTCTGGAATGAATCAACCAAGGCCAGAAGATTGTACGCGTTATTGCCGGGTGTGGCTGAGAGGCTGGAAATGAGTATCGAGATAGGTAGTGGACTTATGCACTTCTTAATTGGTCACGGCCCCTATAGACAAAAGCTGAGAGAACTCAATTTGGTAGAAGATGATCTGTGCCATGCCTGCGGGGTCGTTGCGACGCCGGACCACGTAGTGCTGAGATGTCAAGAGACAGATTACTTGATGACAGAACAGAGAACCCTCCTGGGGGACAGACCAATCGCTGAGGTTCTGAGAAATCCAGAATTGGCCTTGATCCTCCGGGAGGCAACGAATAAAGTCTCGGAATATCATAAAAGAAAATTTTTGGTGGGTAGACGGCGCCCCGCGGCATGAAGTAAAGAGTGAGAAATTACAGAAAAAGTGCTTCGAACCGCGAACGTGGACGCGACTACCGGGACCTCCGTGAGCGGATATACGAGGCGCGATACGAGTGATAAAAAACTGAAATAGAAATTATTATCTATGAACTGGACTATAAAATGATATATGACGTTGCTGGAACTCCAGCAAGAGGAGTGCCTCACGAGGAAGGCCTGGTGAGAGATACTCATGTGTGGAAGTGTTATGTGTGTATGGTGGCGGGATAAGTGTAAATGTGTACAAAGTTTCATATCAATAGTTACAGCAAATAAGGGTTGAGATCGTGGAATCCGTGAACAAAACCATATAAATGAATGAATGAACTGCGAGTGAAAGTAAAAATGTTAAAAGTGTATGATCGGGGCTGAAGATAAAGAAGAATTGGATCATTACACAAACTTTGTAGAATTAACAACTATTCTACGTTTGCAGTGACCCCCCTCAAAATTCTTTCCAATCCTCAGACCCTCCCCAATCAAAGTATGGATGAGAAGAATGAAAGAAGAAGGTTAATGCTGCAACGAGGGAAAAGAAAACTAAGAAGGAAGATGTACGAGCAAAGCAGAGCATCAAAAACTAATATTTTATCTCGTTGCAGGAAGCAGAAAAGAAGAAGCCAGTCTTCAAGTCGTGTATTGTCATGTGTTGTCATGTATCGTCTTGTCTAATGTGTGTTATATGTTCAAATATATGTATGTTGTTCTTTAATAAAATTAGTATATAGTAGATAGGGAATCCCCCCTCCCCCCAAGAAAGTTCCAAAGATCTGGAACAAAGGCCAGGAGAACATTCTGGATGCCTGACCAAAAGTCCGTCTCGCAACCCCAGAGGTCTCTGACCGATGGAACAAGGATCTTCTTGGAGTGCTGGAATTCCGGTAATCCCCGAATCTCTAGGAACATGCCTACCCCAAGGCAAGGAGCTCAAAAATGAGCGTGATGTACGACCTTGAAAGTACACAACTTGGCTTGTGTAAAGGATACAAAGAGGCAGGGCTGGTATGAAAACAAAAGTACGGAGCCTTGAGGGACTCCGCAGTGCAGGAATTTTGGATGAGAGGTGCTGTTGTTAATAGCTATGTATGCTAGGCGATTTGTGAGAAAGTTGTAGATGAAACGAATAATAGTTATGAGTAGTCGGAATGATTTGAGTTTATAGATGAAAGCGGAGTACCAAGCTTTGTCAAATGCTTTTTCTAAATCGAAGAGGACAAGACAGAAAGGGCGAGAACTGTTGAAATGGTTGGTTATCACGTTGGTTAAACGGAGGAGTTGATCATTTATGCTATATGAAGGGCGAAATCCTGCTTGTTTTTGTGGAATAATGTTGTATTGCTCTAGCTGGGTCGTAGTACTAAGATTTTCTCTAAGGTTTTACTGAAGGTTTAGGTTAATTGGTTCGGTCGGTAGAGAGATACAGAGCTAGGAGGGTTTTAAGTTTGAGGAACATGTGGGTTTTGGACGTTTTTCAGGGTAATTGGAATAAGAAAGTGCGTAGAATAAAGGTATAAATAGCGGCTAGAAGCTGAATGAGGGATGTAGGTTCTCCTTTCAAGTGGCGATATGTGATGCGATCGATACCAGGTGAGGTTTGACTTTGTTGGCAAGGATCCGTGTTATACCTTTGGTAGTGATGGGTGCAGTAAGTGTGTTGTCAGGAAGACGATGTTCTGTATTTGCTTGGAGATGTGGTGATGATAAGTTCAGTCGGTCTACGGCATGGTGTCTATCGGGATTAAATGGTATTGAGGGAGTAAATATTTCCTGCAAGTAGGTTGCGAATACGTCTGCTTTGGTCTGATTGGAGTGAAGTATTTGGCCGTCTTGTAGAAATGGGTATGCTGTTTTAGTGTATTTATCAGTGAGTGCATTAAACCTTTTCTAGTATTTTGTGGGATGAGCTTTATCGGCGAGTGAGTTGCATGCTTTTATCCATTGTCTTACTTTGTAAGCTTTGATGTAGTTTCAGACTGTGCGTTGCAGTTGGCGATTGAGACGAAGCTATTCCGGATTGTCAGTTCTTTGAAAATCTCGATAGAATTGTCTGGAGCCTCTGATCATGGTAAGATATTGCGGTGGAAGGTTAGGTTTGTAAGGATGAATTGTGGTTTACGAAATGAATTTGTCTGAGGCAGAATGGACAATGTTAGTTATTTGTTTCACTAATGTATATGGTTCATCTTCGGAAGTGGGTGCTTTGGGAGGTGTGATTTGGTTATGCATGTATTCACGGTAGGTGTCCCAATCGGCTCGAAGTACTTGTTTCGGTGGTGCAAGTTTTTGTGGAAATGGATTTTCTTGGCATTCAAGGGTAAGTTTTATGGGTGCATGATCACTTCCCATAAGGTCAAGAACTGTTATGATGCTACGGTTGGCTATATTGGTAGATGTTATGACAATGTTGGGGGTGGTATTGGAGAGAAGTCTGGTTGGTTGCGGTAATTGATGGATTGTACCGGTAGTTTGATATTCACTGAAATTTTGGAAGTTTGTTTTATCCCTATCGGAGCGGTTATGTATATTGAAATCTGCCATTATTATGTAATTGATGAAAGTATTTGCTATGTTTGTGAAGAAATCATATGGTATATGGTGACCTGGACTGACATAGATGGTTGCTAGAGTGAGGTAGCAGTTTTTTTGTAATATACGGTGGTTATTAAGTGTTCTGGTAGGTTTACTATTGGAGGTGTATGTTGTTTATATGGTACGGTTGTTGCAAAGCCGATTGAAGTACCTCCATTGGCACGGAGAGTCCTGTCCTGTCTAAGAAGAGTATATCTGGAAATTTTAAATGGTTGGTTGGTTTTCAAGTGCGTTTCATTCAGTAAAAAGGCGTTGACGTTTTCCTCTAGCAGAAGTTGTTCGAACAGGATTTTATGTGTTGTGAGTGAACGAATATTGAGAAACAATAATACTAATGCCATAATCTTCATTATAGTTAGAGTGAATATGCTGATGTAACTATACTACTGTTTCATAAGCACTTGCAATGAAATGTGCATAGCGCCTGAGTACGTAGAATTGAAATTGACATGTAGTATTGATTTAACTGCGTGTTTGATTTGTTGCAGTACGAATTGCCTTTCGAATGGATGGATGTTTTGTAGTGCGACTGTTATGAAGGTGAGTGCTTGTTCTATGGTCATTGGTTGTTAAACAGATATGATAGGAGGAGCGTCATGTTGTTTGGTTTCTGAAGTGCGGATGGGAACAATAAGTTCAGACTTCGTTGGTTCTGGTGCTGGTCGGGCTTTACAAGGATTTCGTAATATAAGGTCCCGAACACTAGCCGCATTTCAGATCGTTTTTTGCATTGTAATGTTAAATGAGTGTTATATAGTTGTCACTTTTCGCATCTGATTGAAAGTAGTGGTGGAGAATGGGACGGTTCAACTCTGTATCTTCTCTTGTAAATAGAAGCTCCGTAGTTGAGTAAGTCATGTATTGTGTCTTTACTGGCTGTGATAACGCGTACCATGTAGCTTGGTTCTCCTGTCCTAGTTTTAATGCTGAGGCATTTTGTGGTGGAATGGCCTTCTTTCTGTTCTTCTTCGGCTTCAGTGACGGTGATTGTTGGCTCTACTCCGCGTATGGCTACTGATAGTGTTGGAGTGCGACGTGGAGGTGGTGGTTGTCGCGGAAGTTTGTCATCCATACGCATCATGTTGGAAATTGGTCCAAAAATCCCGAAGCTATACTTGTTCCGTATTTTTGTAGCTAAAGCATGGTCCGGTGAATGAATGATAATCCCGTTTCTTGTTGGTATGACGTGCTGTATCTGGTCCCGTTGCACGTATTTCGTGAACTGCTGAAGTAATATTTTAGTATTTTGAAACATTATGTCAAGGTTGGTAAGAAGAAATTAATGTTTTTTTCTTGGAAGATTCTGTTCAACCTGGAAATTGTTCGTGGTTATTGATGTCTATCTGTTCATTCTCGGAGTCTGTGTCGCTGATGGTGTGAGATTTTTTCAGCGGTGGTGAAGATCGACCGGATCGGTTGTTGGCTGGTGATCTAGAACGTAACCGTGAATTATTGGATGTCTTATCGAGGTTGCGTCGGTGTTTGCTGGAAGTTCCTAGTGTTGAATATTGAAGAGGTCCTGGTACTACTGCTGGAAGTTTATAATGTCCTGGTAGTTGTTGTTCATTCATGATGAGAAATAGTAGGACCAAAGGCCCTAATGATACTATAAGATATGTAGTGTAGGTCACAATGAACTGTCTTTATGAAACAATGAAGTCAGAGGATACCATCGGAATGACAAGATGATCATTCTCTGTGCAATGACCACTAGAAAACTCGTGCTAACTTCCATTCTCCGACACTGAGAACTGTCGTCTATTCCAAAGTGACCGTACTCTTGTTGGTCTCGCTCGTGCGTATATTACTCAAGGTCCTCGAAAACAGGCTTACTAACCACAGTTAGGCTAGGTAGTAGTTATGATCAGAAGTTTTTTTGCGAAATGCTAGCCACTTTGTTGACTAGCACCCTCTTAAGGGTTACGCCCTTTCTGTAGGGAAGGGATATTTGGTAATACGGGAAGTGAATGGAACTAGTTGGAGGGTCCAAGGGGTGTGTTATACTATTTATTATTATTTATTATTTTATTACCAATATCTTACAAATCTTGTATTAGGATATTACAAGCTTTGCGCTTATAATCATACTTTGAGGTGAGAAATTTAAATAAGTCTGATGATGTGAAATATGAGAATGAAGTACTCTGAAAACGTCACAACACTGAAAACACTAAGAACAATGATTGATCCAATCTTCTTGCCTAGAGACAGCACTAGGCGTTATGAATAGACAAATGAGCCCTCTGGAACAACATTGATGTAAACATTGCAAAAATGAGAATGAGAGGTGAGTATTGATTACGAATGATGATGGAAGTGGGAAAGTGCTTATGTTTAGGTGTTAGGTATAGCCTGCAGGTGGCGTAATCGAGAAAAATACATATGGTCCTGAATAGGTAGCGTTTAGTTTTATTTTAAACACGTCTTCCTGGATATAGTTGAGAATGGTATCGCGTGCAAATGGATGTATATTTTTAAAAGTGATGTTGAAAAATGCTAGGATTTGTTCAATGGCGGGTGGAGGGAGGACTGAGGAGAGTTGAGGCTGAGCATTTAGTCGAAGATGAACAGTAAGGTGAAGTGTTTCTACGTTAGCTTCGGGACGGCCTTTACACTTGTAGGAGTAGGTTGGATGCTGCTCGCCGCATTGGCTACACTGAGGTGGTTGTTGTTGATTGATGCAGTGATGGCTTTGATGAGGGCCTGAGCAATATGCACATTTAGGATTGTTTGGACAATATTTGGTGTCATGATTGTTGTATGTCTGACATTTTTCGCTTCTCAGTGGAAGAGGTGGAGTGGTGAGAGATGGTTCTACCCTATAGCGTTTTTTGTATACGAATGCTCCAAATTTTAGCAGATGATCTATGGTTGGTTGTTGTGGTGTCAGAACTCGTATCATGTAACTGGCTGTTCCTTGTTGTGCCTTGATTCGTAGACACTTTAAGATGGCGTGTTCTTCGGATTTTAATTCATTTCCTGCTTCAGAATCGGATATGTCAGGTTCGGATCCGCGAATTACAACCGACAACATGGGTGCTCTACGTGGAGGACGTGGTAGTTTGGCTGATCTAATTTCCATGGATGTGAGTTTGGCTTCTTTTCCAAATATCTCGTAACTATGTTTGTTTCTGATTGTTTTAGAGAAATTGATGTCAGTTTACTTGATAATGATCCCACTGTGGGTTGGTACTATTTGTGAGATGTGTTCTCTTGGAACATACTTGATCAACTGTTGGAACAGAAGTCTTGGTGAACTGAATTTGGAATCAAAGTTGGTCATTAGAAAGGAGAATATGGAACCTTGTTGATGGCCAGAAGTTCGTTCATGAATTGATTCGGAGTCAGAGAGGTTCATGAACTCTTCGGAGCCAGTATCTGAAGCACTGAGAATATGAGTTATTTTAGGTGGTGGTGAGCTACGTGAATGCCATAGTTGCGGTGATGTAGATCTGGAACTTGCTGGAGATATTTATGAGCTACCGCGTTGGTGTATAACTGATGTTCCCAATGAAGCAGATTTAGATGTAGCTACGAATAATGTTTTCTGAACAACTGAAGGAAGATTATGTTTGCCGTTCGATTGTCTCCTGGCATGGTCCTGAATGATAATAGATTATAATGAGTAATAAGTAGCCAGACTGAAATGAATACGGTGATCCCTAGTGACAGGCCAGCCACTGTGATGATGAAGAATGAACATGTAAACTACAGATGGATGATGATGATCAGTCACTGTGCAATGATTGCAGGATATCTCTGGCTAACTCACACCCTCCGACACTATGAAAGCGCCGTCAGTCCCAATGGAAACGTATACGTGATGTTCTCACTAGTACGTTTGCTATACTAGGTCCTCGTTAACATGCTAACGATTCCCAGTTAGGCTGGGTGAAGTCTGATCAGAAGTTCCCTCCAATATACATTTACATATAAAGACTGTACACGCATTTAATGCATTTAATACTTTACAACATTAAATTACTAATACATCAACGGTTATAGTTTAGTTACCAATCAAAGCTCAACGACATTAAATGCTGTGCCGATAACTAAATAATCAAAACAACAATTTATTTACATATTAAATAGGTTGCTCACTTCGCTTTCCTTTTACCGAAAGTAGACACATCTGTTGACCACCTTTTGAAACTCTCAAAAATAACATATGTGCAATGTGCACTGATTATTCTTTTTTATTGATTATTGATCTTCGTTTTAATTATTCTCATAAAGACAATGAGCTAAAGTTTGATCCAATTAAAAAATAAAC
Source organism: Lepisma saccharinum (assembly GCA_022664845.1). Taxonomy (NCBI): domain Eukaryota; kingdom Metazoa; phylum Arthropoda; class Insecta; order Zygentoma; family Lepismatidae; genus Lepisma; species Lepisma saccharinum. The sequence continues at coordinate 7,923 of JAGDQP010013141.1, read as the reverse complement.
ATATCTTACTTTTGTTCCTCCGATGAGCCAAGAGAACAAGTGTGTCTATTATCCTTACGCTTACTGTTCTTTCGCACTTCTCATCACGCTTGTCGTACATTATGTATTTCATGTAGTTTATCCACGAGTTTTTACCTGATAAAAAGTCCAGAGAATATGGACTTTCTTACATTTCTCAGTTTATACTTCTGCCGAGAATGTCTTTTCAACAGGACACATGTACAAATTTCCCGTAGTGCCTGTTATTTTGTCATTATAATGCCTTTTTTCAAAACCCCTAAATTTAGAATTGAATAATACCAAAATGCGTAGTACAGTTTTCACAAAAGTTTTTTTTTCTTCTTCTTCGATAACCATGACTGCAATGTAGTTTTCGGACTCTCGATTTCTTTGTGTATTTAACCTCAATTTATTAAAATCATATTTATCTTTTGTAAAATAAACCGTTTTGTTACTGCATTTATCTAAGGTAAGTGTACCGATTATGGCCCGGGTTCCCAATATGGCCCAACTCCCCAGATCTCTACAGATTTCCGTTGGTGATACTAGATGTCACAGTAAATTATATCCTCAAGCACTTTTGCGCGACTCATTTGTTTGGGAGTTACGTGAGCGGCAGCAGCTCCAGTTGAAGTGCCATATTGAGCAAGAAAATATGTTGCTGTTATTTTAGCAAAGGAAGTAATGTTTTGTTTCAGTATATATTGTTGAAAACCTAATCAGTATAATGCATGGATAATGTAGCTATGTGAGCATACGTGAACATAAAATGTGTGTGACGCAATGTATTAGATAGTGTAACTAGCAGGCATAAGAAAAAGTAAAGAGGTCAATAGTGCACAATATGGCCAACCACCATATTGTGCAAAATGCAGTCATAACTGTTTAAAATGAAAGAATTGGGTATTTGAAATGTTTGTACTAAACATTCATCATCATAACGTTTAGTAATTAAAACGAGGATAATGTCAGGTAATAAGGAAGCTATAAATTCCAATACAAATAATATGAAGATAGAAACCAAAACAAAGCAAGTGTCATTATGTTTAAAACGACCAGAATTTCAGCTTCTTCTTCTAATAGTCCTAGAGAACCGACACTGAGTTGCTCCAAGTCTTGTGAATCTTGGTTTTGTTACCTTTGTCAGGTAGACAGGGTTGCAGAGATGTATTTTTGCGTGTCGTAACGCAAATACGTTCATGAAGAGTGTGTTAGAATCATCCGTTAAAGATAACGGACCATTTCTTTGTCCCTCATGTGAGACATGACGTCCTAAACTTCTTCGTTTGTGTTACACTTCTTCTTATTTATTCATACTTTTTTCTTCTTGTAAATTCATCGTTTTTCACAAGATTGGCATTTTGCACTAATACAATATTCTTGGTTTTCCAATGTCATATAAATTATGTATGCTTGTAATGTATATCTCTCCGTATGTAGCATATATGAGTAATACAGAAAGATTACATATCATTTTTGCCATACGCTCTTATTTCCTATAGCAGGCCATATTGGGAACACCATGTTCCCAATATGGCCCACTGGCAACATTTTAGTTTTCGATGTATTATATTTTTATACGTCATATCTAGGATTAACATTATTATTTTTTTCATTTGTCCAAATAGTCTCCCAACTTGATGGTTCAGTCGATTCACACGAATACATAGTCTTTCTTAGTGAAAAAATCAACAAAGTTAAGGTCTCAGACCCCCTTACCTTATTTGTAAAAGATTATAACATGAAAAATCGTAAATCTGTATTATTCGGAGTTTCGTTTATCAGGAACGAGTCCTGTCCCATCAAGTACAGCTAAACGAGGTTTCTAATATTAGTGAGGTTACTACATAATTTACACGTAAACAATTACTTTCATTTAATGTATGTGCTTTTTATTTTCTACCAACAACTTTTTTATTTAAATCCCTTTCTATCCATTTTCATAATAATAAGAAAAGTCAACTCCCACTGGTCACAATATTTAAGTATTTAATCATTTTTTATTTATTTTTTAAATCAGATTTCCATTCGTAAACTATACAATAACACTCAAACTTCATTGAGAATGTCATTGCAACAATGCTTAGTGATTTCAAAATAATTATTGTTTTATTGAATTCGGCAGTCCAGAAATCATAGGATTGCACATGAAATATAAGCATGTTAAAACTTTTTTTTTTTTTTTTGCACGAAAACGGTCCTTATCCACCGCTGTGTTCCACGTTGTGGATTCAGTGATGACTTTTGAAATAATTGCCCTGGCTCTATAAGATTCTTAATATCTCGTGTAAGTTATAATGAACAGGGGAATCGGAAAGTGAATTTAGTAATTATTAATATTTATTCTTCAAAAATGTTTGGGTGATTCAATTGCTTTTAATGTGATTTTATTACTCTGTTTTACATCTGGGTTTGAACAGATGTGTTAAGAACTATAACAAATACACTGTCAAAAATTTTTGGGAAAGTGCCTTGATATATCCAGTACTGCTTCAGATAAATGTTAGTGTTTGAAGTAATCATGGGAAAATACCAAGAGATTCCTTTTGCGGTATTTGAAGTTCGTGTGATGTTCGCACATGCGCAGAAAAAGAAAACGGTTTCCTATCGTAAATAAACAAGCAATCCTGATCAAGTGTTTTCTACCGTCATTCTGAACACGCATTTTAGCAGAAGTGGGAAATATTCTAAGTGAATATGTGAATTGCGATCCTCAGTTGACAAGTAAAAATTTATGTGATTAAAACATGGCGTAAGCCGTGGCAGCAATTTTGTTTATGTTTAAGAACTTCGGGTAACTTATTTCTGATCCTCTAAATCAGTGGTTTTCAACCTTTTAATACTCATGGACCGGCAAAGTAAAGGTATCACCACGGATCGAGAAGATATGAACAAGTTAAAGTTTATTTCACGTTCGAAAGATGTCAGTGCATTTTCAGGTTCTATTTATTTTCGAAAAGTAATGTAAAGTTTAAGCTCAATTTTGAATCTTAAAAATCTACCAAATAAGTGTTAGACAATTAATTAAAAGTATTAATTTGCCGAAGACTAATACAATAGCTTTACGGGCCGGGGGTTGAAAACCACTACTTTGGAGTATCTTAAAGCTACTGGGGGTTGTCGTTGTTTACTTGGGAGAAGGACTCAGGCTTGATATCAGCCCTCATCTTAAGGCAGCCTTTGGCCTAGTGTGAGCAATGGAAAGCAAAAACGCATCTAAGAAAGTCCTAGAATCTCCGAATTACGTAGCGAACATAGCTCGTGCTGTCACCACGATTGATTTCTGAAGGCATGTGTGGTATTTGTAAGCAAATAAGAGAAAAGTGAAATATACACCTTTTTTTACTCTTTATCGATTTACGGAAAGCCGAGGGGGAAAATGAGAATATTTCTGCCAGTGAAACTTTTACATTGAGTGATTTTTGAATCCCAGAATGTTATTGCAATTCCGTTCTCTCTTTTCAAAGAGCAGGGTTCATATGTCAAACGGTATCATTTAACAAACGTGCTACCACCTGCATAATGTTACCTTCTAGGTTCTGTTAGTGTCAACTTCTCGCATTACGGAAATGTTTCTTCATCGTTTGGTTTCAATAGCCAACACACACAAAAAAAATTCTTCCCTCAGTTGGCAACAATGTCTAGTCATTCTATTGTAATTTAGAATGTCAAGAACTGCGAGTGTGTCTTTGGAATCAAATCGATTCCTTTATTTCCTTTTTATTTTCGTTTCTTTGCAATGTGAGTTTCTTTTCGACAATCACGCACCACATCTCTCCATCCTCCTCTTTGCAACTAAACTTCAACTTAACTTGTGTTTGTTCAATGTCCTCTCCAACACACTTCACAAGACCTCGTTGGTTTTTTGTTTTTTTTCCTTCACCTCCCTTCAGACAAGCAGTTAACACTTTTCCCTTGTGTGTGAACATAAGGATCCTGAATGTTTTCTGGCAAACACCCAAATGACTTTGAAAATTGTCACCTCTTCTTTGGGGGTTTAAAAGATATCTTCTCCTCTCTTTACTCACCACTTCTCCTGTTTCGCCATCATTCTGTCTTTCTCAGAATCCATGTCTCTTTTCTTTTCTTTTTTTTTTCTACCTCTCTCTCTACTCACCTATTTCGTTAGAAGAGTCATCGTGGTAAAAATACATTACCAGGAGGACCTCGCCAATTATCTCGTATCTGAATGTGTTACTCAAATTCAAGAAAAATTATGTCTTTTTTTTTTTTACAATGACAAACAGAAACAAAAACATAAGACCCATTCAAAGATTCCTGGCATTTTAATTCTCATCTGTCTGTCTATCTGTCTCTCTTTCTTTTGTTTCTTTCTATTTCTTACATACTCATGCTTCTTTTCCTTGGAGTGTTAACGTGAATGTGCAAAAAGAATTGTTATAAATTGGTTTACTTTCGAGCATGTTAGTCTGACAGACATATATAAATGATTAAGAAATAACTGGTTCAGAACTTCCTGAACACGTTGTCAGGTTTAGAATTACCGTTTCTTTTTTTTTTTATCTATAGCGTTTTAGTCTTTTCAACAGTTTAGACAAATTTATTTTAATGAAAAGAAGAACTACAAGGAACAAATGGAAAGAGAATGTATTGGTTAACACTTATCAAAATTTTGTTAGCATTCTTCATTCATAATTTCATTTCTTTTTTTGTAATTTTTTTATCTTTAATATTGCTACTTTGATAGTATTAGTTTAGTAAATATATTCAGTTACGACGGCACCATGGTTTTATTGAATATATTATTACTATCATTGTTAATCAATCGAAGATTTTAAATCTGCATAACAGTCTCCGAAGAAGACAGGTTGACATAAATGTGATAAGACTTGTATTTAAAGATTATATGATTAAAAACAAAAGACGATGAAATCTCAACATTAATTTCTCTTTTTAGGACAATCGTGGTAAAGCACTTCACAATTCAATGGAGTGATTTCAGAAACCATCAGTTCGTACAAAGTATATGGTTCAGTCACTGTAAAATGTAGAGTAGATATTTTTTTTTTACTACTTCGTTGACAAAAAGGAAACGTTTAGATTGTAATGTCCTTTAATACATGTTAATAATTAAGCATTGTAAAATATATTAGGTTTATTTTTTGTTAGCATAATTATTTGATCATAAATTTCATAGTAATTTCATTGTTTATTATTTTAATCTCTCAGTAATTTTCGTTCTAATTTCTCTACCACTTCTTTTTTTTTTATCTTGTCTCGACTTTCGTGATGCCTTAAACAGAATTCCTTGAATGAGTTTAAGGCTACTTCCTGTTGACCAAGGCATAGTACCGCTAACCGTAGCCAACCTTCCTGCTTCTGCTAACCAAGCCACCAATATAGTTAGTTAGACAATTCTCAGACGTAATTCGTCGGATTTATTTTACTTACGAAATTCCAGTGGTGTTGGTCCTTTGTGTCTAGTGGCATCTATGCAATCACTCTGTTCACATTTTCCTTTACCCAACCTTTATTCTGTCTAGGTAACTTTACCCCTCAGGGAAAGTTAATACATATAAATTGTACATGGCTTCAGATACTAACTTGACATGTAATTCAATCGAGCCCTCCAACATAATAAACAAGAGCTCACTGGCACTGACAGTGCAAATTGTAGAAATATTGATTAAAAATATATTTAGTTCTATTGGTACTTCTAAAATGTTAGAACCATCGAACGAGCTCTACGTAACATTACTGGAGTGACTCTTCGCTGTTGAAACATAGACACCAGAGCAAATAATATTTAACCTATTTTGTCCACTCCAAGTTTAATCCAATATGCACCAAATTTTCAGTTCCAACTGCTATTTACGTTTGTTAATGCTTTGCGGACTGTTTTTTATATTTTAATTCTTGAGTTATTTATAGAACACCGAAACGGTACTCTGCATTTAAAAGTAAATTCTGTAAATCACATTTATGTTTTTGTAAGAATTAAAACATAAATTTAAAAACACACAGTGTTAAGAAGTGTAAAAAAACTGATTTAGGACTGACAATTTGGTACATATTGCTGAACAAAGAAGCTTAGGTATCCCCATCCGCTCGCTGGCTTCATCTATTCATTAAATATTCAATGACATCAGTCAGTCCAGTATCGCTTTAAGATAGAGGTCATTGGTAAGAACAAAATTTCCGTCTTATTTGATAAAGGAATATTGTCAAAGTTTAAAACAAAACACTGTCTTAGAAACACTGGATAGGTCTATTTCTTTTAATTAGACTCCGCTGTTAAATTAATTTATACGCAAATGTGATCATTATATTATTGTAGTGTAGATAGATTTAAAACTCTTTCATCATTTAGGTCTGTATGTCTTTGTAATAATGGCCAAGAAATAATAATAAAAAAAAGCACCAGATACTCATTTAACCGTGTGTGGCTGAATATCTGTTTCGTCAATCAAGATAATGAAGACATATTATTTGTGGTCCCACAATGTCGTTCGTTATGGGACTTAACATTAACTTAAATTTGTTTGTTTGCTTGTTTTAATTGGCGTTGAAGAGCGCCCAGCAGCCAAAGAGATCGAGAAAGGAGTAACCTAGAAGCTTTACAAACATTAATATACTTCTTTGGAATCTGTACATGTTCCCTGTCGTTGTAAAAAAAAAAAGGAATTTTTTCGTCTCTGCTAAAAATAACATTTGCATCTGTTATTTTGTGTTCTCCTGTTTTCTCTCTTTTTTTAAAAAAAGGGACGAGACGAAAGAAGAACATATATAGGTTGAAAGAGGTTAGAAATCATCTATTAATTGTAAGTGACAAAGTACTTTTCTTGTGGGGAGGAGGGGAGAGTAAGTAGAAGTCTCGACTGCGTAAAGTATGCATACCGTATCCGATCTTGGCTAAAGTGTGCTTTTCCTATATGCAGTGTTGCAACTTCAGAAAAAGTAAAATATCTCTTTATGCGATACTAACAAAAGATATAAATAAATAATAAATCACAGCCATATTCAATCCACTAGTGGATGAGGCCTCTCCCCGAAGGGAGGAGTTGGTCTACTGCTCCCACGCTGACCAGACGGGTTGGGAGAAGAGAGCCGAAGCTCTCACTGTGATCGCCACTGTCTTTTATTCACAGCAGCTCCCCAATTGTCCTCACGATGCTGGGTCAACACCGAAATATTTTAGCCCTCATCGGGAATCGAACCCGGGACCGCTCGCATTGAAGTCGAGCGCGCTATTATAACAATTTTTGAAACAAGCTTGTTATAGGAATCCAAATTGAAACCTAAACCCGGCCTTACCCAAACATTGGGAATCCGGCGACCTTGTTTGAAACCTTACCCAATTGACCCGGTGAAAAGATTGACTCGGTCCAGACCCGGTCCAAAACTTGACCCGAATGACCCGTTTCAGCTCTGATAAGAACTGAGTATTAATTATCCAATATACACAAGAGTCTTCTTTAACGGAATCGTGGTTAACCGAATCCCGAAGCAGTAAAAACTAAAATTTTGATTTTAGCATTTTGTACATGCCAAATTTGATTTATACTCATAATTATTAACAAATTATCTGAAAAATATTTGCAGTGTTCAGTAAAAATACAGTATAGTAATTATAATCTAGTATTACAATTATTACGTTACAGTACTAGGCTGATATTTAAAATATTGTTTAGTTTACTTTAAAATATAGTTGTTCTTCGAGCATATTGTACAGTACTAGACTACAATAGGTAAATTATTGTTTCCGGTATAAGCGAATTTTCGTTTAACCGAATCACCCTTGGTTCCATCGGGTAAACGACACTCTTTAATATACAGATTTATTTTTGACTTGTTAATTTGAGTTTGACCTTTCGGTATCCTTAGCTCAGGCCGAGATATGGTAGGGTAAACTATACGGAAAGTATCAGCCAAGGCCTTTCTTAAGAAACATCCCACATTTAC
>JAGDQP010013140.1:26314-48573 GCA_022664845.1 Lepisma saccharinum | reverse complement strand
AAAAACATGAACTTCATTCATAACATCTAAAACATTCAAGTGTTACGAAACTGATAAAAAAAACTACATGAGATTACCAAAACGAATCCCTTGCATGAGCATTTTTTTTTTCCTAGAATGATAGGTTACAGGGTTTGCCAAAGTGGGCCCAGCCCAATAAAACCCAGTAGGCCTACTTGAAAAAAAAAAAATCACACATTAAAACCCAGTTTTTTTTTGTGTTTTTTATTATTATTATAGTTTTAAATTGTTATTTAAATGCAGAAGTGCAGAACAATGAAAACCATTGCACTTTAGATTCTAAGCATGCAGTCACGACTGTTATATTAACTCGAGAATAATATTGCTATCTAAAAGCTACAACACTTTACCTTTGTGATATTGAAATACAAGGAAGTATTCGAGTTTAGTCAGGCCCTTTGTTAAGGTTCGCTTTCTTCATTCCAGCATTCTCCTGGTGAAACTGAGGAAAACTCTGGAAAACCTCAGAATAGTTGGCCGTGGGGTTCGAACCCAGGTGCCTACCCATTGCCGATCCGAAATCCGCGACGTTACCGCCTGAACCAAGGACTGGGTACTCCGTCTGTTGTGGTCTGGTGGTTGGTGTTTCGAGCGGCCAAATGACACTGGGAAGGTTGAGCAGCAATTCAGACCCTGCTTGGTGGCTCAGTGCTAGAGCGCTTACCTCTGGTGTGTGAAGTTCTTGGTTCGATCCCGGCTTGTGCCATGTGGGCTTTGTGGTGAACACACACCGTGCGCATGGGTTTTCTCGGCGTTCTCCTGTTTCCTCCCACTTTTCTCATTCCACCAATTCTCCCAGCTTCATCCATTCGGTCTGAGAAAAAGTTGCCTTCAAAGAAATTTTTAAAAATCAGATCCTGCTCAGGCGGATCAGTGAAACCATCCGGAATGAGGTTCATTTTCCTCAGTTTCACTTGTGAATGGCAGAATGCCAGGACCTATAATTATCTTGGGCCCCGAACCACGCCGTGGCGTGAATCTAGTGCACATACCTTGAAGTGAGGTCACACCCATTCAGAACAGGCCTCCCGATTCCACAGTGAGGCACTTAGGTCTGTACACAATTTTACATTTACATGCATTCATATTTTATTTCTAAAATCCGAAAAAACAACTATAAAACACGAAAAACACCAATAAAACCCGAAAAAAACGACTGAGCCCATGTATGCTAGGTTTCTTTTTTTCTTTTTAAACCCTGGTAGATTAAGAAAAGATATATAAAACCAAACCGTATCCTTTATATATCGCATACGTGTTGTTTTCTCATATTACCTATTCCATAAACTAATTTCATTGTCGAGTGTTCCATGCATTACAGTTATAAGAATAACAACTGGGAAAGATGATAGTTCACCAAAATACATAAATAGTTCTTACCATTAAGACTCTGCATTCTTACATCTGTAAACATCCATTCAGGAAAATACAAAGAAAAAAAGTACACAGGACTTTGATAGTACTGCCTCCTTATGTAGCTCCTTGTGTGTAACACGATATTTCTTGTTGCAGAAATACTACGGTATATCTAATTTAAGCCGTATGTTAAACTTCAACAAAACAATAAATGGTATCTGATACTGCAATGCGATTGACAAAATACGACCGAGTCCGTATTTTATTATTATTATTTTATTGTTCATAAGGTCCAGTTAACCACAACTTACAAGAAAAGAAATCGTAAAATTAAATAACCTCTCCCCCACACGCATTTGAATGAAATGACCGCCACTGGAACTTTTTAATTTTATGGGTTTCAAACCCATTTTGTAATTAGCTTCGATTCTTCGCTCGTGAAAGAAGTTTGAGATAAGGAAAGTCGATCTTAACTCAAGATAACATCCTACCATTCAATTGACCTAAGGTACTCAACAATCACATTGATCATGCTCTGGTTTCAAACCCATGTTCACTGCTCTATTATAACGAAAACGACTACGGCTGAGCTATTCCTTTCATAACCACGATGGTAATATTAACAAAATCAGAATTTGAACGATATGTTGAATGGTTGAAGTTGACATACTGTATGGTAAACTCTTGTTAATATGGCAACTAGCAAAGCCCTGCCACGATCTCTTTTCATCTCTAATTTTCTTTTCTTTATTTTCCGTGGGCATGACTTACCTACCAGTGATAGAATGCTATTTAATTCTATTTCCGTGTTATTTTTTGCTTGTATATGTGATTATAGTTATTTGTAATCGAGACTAGTTGTCACAATATACTTCAACCAAGTATCAACCACTGCATTTCCCTACAACGGAATTACATCCTGTATCACTTACCTCTGCTGCAAGAGGCAGAAGTAGCTGATGGAAAATAGCCATGTAGTCAGTGTTAGTCATTCCCACCTTGTTCAGTGGAACGTTAAAATTATATCCAAGACCTCTGCCCTCTCCAATGTAATGGAAGTCTGACTCCCTGAGATTTGGCCAAAAACTTCCGTGTTCGTAGCGGTGAATGGAAAAATATAATACTCTGAAACGGAATCACAAAACATCTAATTACTTATGAACATTGAATACTCTAGTACCTGTTTTCAAAGTAATAAAACGTGTTTATTGCAGTTTTAGTAACACAGAAATGGATACACTATTTATGATAAATGAAACCTTAATACTTACTTACTTACTTACTTACTCTAAGGCTTACGGAATTCCCAAGTTCATCGCCGTAGTAACAAACGTTCGCCACAGGATTCTAACCTGAGCAAGATCAAGCCAGTTTTCATCACGCAATACCTGCTTCTCGAAGATCCCTTCTAATATTGTCCTCACAGTGTTGTTTCGGTCTTCCTAACGGTCTCTTTCCCTCCGGTTTACCAACCACGATGGAATACTGTAATAGACCGCGTGCCTGAGAACGCGTGCCACCCACTCAAGATGTAAACAAACAATAAAGTGTGTACTACGCTACGTAAACAAATGTGTGTACTAAAAGCAATATAAGCAAATAGTAAATGACACAAACCATCATAGAAGCAGACGACAACAGTTCAAGCAACAACCGTAGATCGAGTTGGTGTCGCAGCCAGCACAGCTGAAGGAGGAACTTAGAGGACCACTCCCAAAAAGACCTATAAATATCCAAACACCTAAACTACCACGATCACTCACCGCCTGGGTGGTCACCTCTCTCTCTCTCTAACCTTCCTTGCTAATCGGCTGCAACGGGCTGAAGCAATCCTTCATACACATGTTTGCAACGGAATTGGTGTGTCCCCTTTGAACCGCAAAACCTGTACACACGACTGCAACGGGTCTGGTACATCCTTCGGCACAACAGTTGCAACGGACTGGTGTCGACTCTTACCTATTCAATCCCTGTACACACGACTGCAACGGGTCTGGCACATCCTAGGGCATATCAGCTGCAACGGATTGATGCCCATTCCTTTCTGCATATCAGTTGCAACGAACAGATGCAGTGATCCCCAAAGAAGAAGCCCAAGTTTCTCTAAATTCGTTATAGTCCCAGGTTCGGGACGCTCATTTTATCAACTTGTATCGCACTTGTATAGTTTTGTAGTAAAACTGGTTCTGGGATAAAATCAATTCCGTGTACCCTTTGTTCTACCTACAACGCATTATAGCGTCCTAAAAGAAATATTACGGTAATCCAGCAGAACATTACGATATAATCTTCGTTTTTCCCCCATCCGAGCTACATGGGCTGCCCACCTTAGTCGTCGCGATTTCATTGTTCTTACATCATCAGGTGAGTCGTAAAGTCCGTGAAGTTCTTCATTATGCAGTCACCTCCATTATCCAGTCATCACGTCCCGTTTCGGTCCGTATATCTTTCTCAAGACCTTATTTTCAAACACACGTAATTTATGTTCATCTGCTAGGGTCGTACTCCAACTTTCGCAACCGTAAAGTATTAATGGCAGAATAACCGTTCTGTATATTTTTAATTTCAACTTTCTTTATATTAATCGCGAGGATTGGAGTTTCTGGGCCAAGTAGAAACATGCGTTACACGATGCTAAGCGATTTGTTATTTTTTCAGTGACCTCGTTTTTGCTTGTTACATATGCTCCCAAGTATTGAAATTTGTTTACTTTCTTTATGTTCACATTTTTAATTGTTATCTATTTATTTCCTTCATTCTCAGTGTTTCGACTTATGTATTTTGTTTTCTCTACGTTTACCTGTAAACCTATCTCATCGCACGCTTCTACTTAGATATCGGTGTTACATTGTAATGCATCTATATCATCCCCTATTATGAAACCTTAATATGAAATTAATAAACACAGTACATGCAGTACAATTAAAACTCATTACTTCAACCCAACTTGCTAGCTATCCTTACTGAGGTTTTCTACAGTTCACCACGCTAAGCCTGTTACGTGATCACTTTCGTGGAGAAGTGATGTGGGGGCCACGACAATAGCTCGGGCACTAAGCCGGCATTCGCCTGGTAAAACTGCAAATTTTAAATTTACATACTCATGTCTCTCAAGATGTCCACGGCTGGATCGACTAAACGGACGTAAGACGTTTACACGACGAATAATAGCTTTTACTTTACCTGAAAAGCTATTACCAATAAATCCCACTCTCAACAGTACAAGGAAAATGGTGAACCATCATATGAATTGCTGGAAAAATATTTTTATCCAAAGGAAAAAGAAAAGGAAAATTAAGATGGTCTGAATATGATATATGATTAAATTTTCAATTCAAGAAACTTCATCACAATAAAATTTCCGCTTAATTCTCCTTGTAAGTGCTTCCCCTGTCTAAAATGAACGTTTCAGAACCTTTGGAAAGTCTTTTATTCTTCCCTTCTCTAAGTATACTCTCTTGGTGCTAGGGGTCGTCAGATCGATCCCTGCTCATGCCATGCGGGCTTTGTGGTGGACAAACACCGTGTGTGTGGGTTTTCTCGGGGTGTTCCCGTTTCCTCCCACTTTCTTCATTCCATCAATTCATCCCATTATCATCCATACGGACTGAGCCATAATTGCCTAAAGGCCTTGAAATAAATTCTAAGTATACTCTCCAGCATATTTTCTCCCTTGTTTCAACGGAAAATTCTGATGTTCGTCTCAAGATTAAAACCATACACAAATATTTGCCTTCTATTATGCTCCTTTTTTAAAAAGAAAACGCAAGTTACACATCTTCAAAGAAACTGTTTCTTGTCCATGGTCACTACTTTTCATTTTCTTGATCAACAATATAACTACTGAAAAAATATCTGTAGAACTAAGCGAACTAACCAAAGGCATCGCAATTCAAACTTGTCATAATAGTGCAGAACATATTTAAGGTCATGTGGTCCCTCTCTATTTGCTCGAACATTTGTTTTCTTATATAGGGTCTATGGTCTAAGCAAGTCAAAAGTAAAGAGGGACCACGTCTTTCAATGAATATTCGTTGGAGGAAGATAGCGGCTAAAGCTACCCTAGATATCTGGCTACTGAAACCAAAGAATAATCAGGAAAAACCTGTCCCGATGAGGACCTGAACCTGTGTGTCTCCCCAGTGTCGATCCGTAACTCGCAACAATAACCAATAAACTGCAGGAGATGAGTCAACTTTGTTCTGTGTGTCTACATTCACCGTAATTTTGTTCACATATTTTGAATATCAGTGCATCACGGAGTTGATTTGTTTTGAGGAAAACGTTAACCCATACAATCTCTATGTGAATACGCAAGAGCTACAATAATTTTCTCCTTTATTGTTTTTAATCCAGTTAAAAAAAAATGCACTTACCTTGGATCATCATAAAACATCTGTTGCGTGGCCTGTCCGTGATGAACATCCCAGTCTACAATTAAAATCCTCTCCAGTCCATGTTTATTTATAGCATGCGTTGCAGCTAAAGCAGCGTTATTGTAAAAACAATAACCACAATATTCATTCTCCATAGCATGGTGACCTGGCGGCCTGGAAATTAAAGATAGTAACAGTCATCTAGACTGCAGAGTAAGCCCTTCAAACTAGTCACGACACGAATTTACAAGACAATCTATGAACTCTAAATATAATAAAGAAAACAAACCTTTCCCAAGACAAGAGGAGATGGCCCAAGTTTCACACATATTTTCATGCACAACAACTCTACCTACCTAAAGTATACATATTGATGCGCTGCTTAAATCTATTTATAAAACTACCTCACAAAAATACATATAGAACAATACAACTATTAGCCATATAGACAAAGTTCTTTATTGATACAAGAACGCGTATACTATGTTTTCCTTTTTAAAAAAAGTAAACAAATATAGGTGGACAACCAAACTGCACAGACGAAATGCTTTACTTTTGGGTAGCTCTCACTTATGAGGTTGAACATTAGAAATTTACAAACCCTGTATAGCCACACAAAAGAAAAATACTTTCTTTTTTTGTGTACACACGGAGACCGATTTGAAAATTTAGTCTCGTGTGTAACTGTGCACAGTTATTTGGTTTCTCCAACCAAGGGAAGCCAGAGTCGGAAATTCATCATCAGCCTGTGGTTTACAGGAACACAGTAATTTCCAGGCAATAAGTTGCGAAACAACATCGTAAGTTTTTGTGTGATAGGGAGAAGGTAAAAAAATAACCACTTTATTTGAAATTGAAGGTCTAAACGCAGTGACGATGAACCTCAATCCTTTAAGTGTCAATTGATTGACTGTTATTAATGTCCTAAAATGTGATGGTCAACTTTACCAACAACCTACAGCCTTGCTGATAAAGCAGACTCCGAACCACTGTTTAATGAACCCCCACGAGACATGAAACTTATCACCACGTGCACAGAAAGTGAGTGTACTAATATCTCGACCAACCGGAGTAACGCACCTAACGAAAACTTAATTTAAAGGGAAAAATGTATTCAAGTTTAGATTACCTTAGAGGACTGAGCAACAAATTGTGATAAATGTCCTACAGTACAGGACAGTTTATTAAAGAAAGGTGCTACGTAAACTTGTCGAAGCAGTTCGAATATTGTCCGTAAGTCTACTGATGGTAGCGAAGTAACACACGCCCCTAAATCGCATCGTTATTGGTGATCAAACACTGCTTAACTTCCACCAGCAAGCGATTAGAAAGGAAGTAGAAATAGGCAAAATCTCCAATAACAAAGTTTAGGGAATACTCCCAGCTGAGAAAGTGTGGACTAATGTGTAGGCTCTACCACTGAGTCACGGCCGCTCAAGTTGGCATTGAATGTAAACTTCATTAAAAAAAAAAGACTACTTGTCACCATGTGACTTCACTGAGTCTTACTACTAGGCATATTGTATACGTGTTACACAAAAATAAATGCAGTAATCAGTAAAGCCCATCCGATAATTTGAAGCCTACACAAATTTCCCTCCTATTCAAAATTACCTTAACTGACGCATTATGTGAGAAGTTTATTCAAAGATCTTTGAACAGACAGGACACTCACTCACGAAGGTAAGGTTATGATTAACTCACGTATTGCCGCGGAAGACCTACTTTTATGGACTATCTTTTCTCTGTTCTTGTTTTTGTAATCATACATAATCATAAAACTACTTTTTTTTAATATTATTATTATTATTCACAACGAAGAACAGACGAAATTCATTATATAACACAGATAATGGATTTTAAGGTAATTTTATCACACCTAAGGTTTGCCCAGCGGCCATACCTCAGTTGGTAGAGCCTTGACTTCGCATTCGGAAAGTCGTGCGTTCGCGCTCAGCGGCCGAACGAACACCCCTGGTTTCTTCGACCGCACCAGGCAAATGCTGAGACGGTACCTTGAATAACGCCGGAGCCAATTCCTTCCCAAACGTTTTCCTTTGTTGTTGTTATTGAAAGTCCTCAATGTAAAATGCACTAACAGATTATTTAGTTTGAATTTAAACTCTTGATTTACGTTTTATCTTCCCCTCAAATTTCAGTTTTACTTATTGCATTATATAATATACAGTTAATTTACACGTTTTGTGCTGTATAGGCATCCATGGTTCATCCCTTACAAGAACATCCTCGAAAAAGAGATGGTAGAGGACAAATCATTTATTCTTGGTGCCATCCCGGGATTCGCCTTGTGACAGTGAAAACAATCTCAAGTCAGGATGACCAGCGTTAGTAGGATTTGAACACGTCGCCGTCTCTCCCAATGTTGATTCAGTCAGACCACGAAGATTAAGTTCTTTATAAAGACTGAATTGAACTATATTTATGGATTTGAGGTATCTTTAGTTCTCAAGCCAAAGGGCAGAAAAGAGGACATGAAAAGGAAGTCGGTTAGGACTTAGTTTGCATGTGCCATACTGGTGTGACTACGAAAATCTTCTGGAAAAACCTCTGTGAAGATATCCGGCCACTGGGTTTGGAACTCAGAACGAATACGAATGCGAAACCAACGAACGCTATTAACTGAGCTACAGTCGCTCGGTCCTTGTAATTACTGACAAAGGTTGTGTGTACAAGAAACTCAAACAAGGGGAGATCATTCGTGCTTACTTCGATATTACAAAAAAGGTTAGGACGGCAAGCCTACGGTTTACAGGCCGAAGCTTTCAATATGATATGTGAGAGGTTATTAAGTGAGTACCATAGCATATTTATGATGATGATTACATGTAAGTAGGGCATCTATTGTGCTTACACCTCGCACATTCTTAATGCTAATAAATTTTAAACATGAATCCATTTTGAGCCTTGTTCTTAATGGATATGTAATTAAATCAATGTAATTTCTTACTTTGTATTCCGTGCTGCATACATCGTAAAATAAATACCTAGTGATTAATAAATTAATCTATCAGCTTACCGTACTATGGCCATTCCATTCTGGACCTCTCCAACGCAAATACTATCGACCAAATCTATACAGCAGCCTGCAGCTAACAACGACACATCATATGTAGACTGTTGAGAAGAAAGTATACATTAATAAGCATATTTATATTACTTAAAAAAAAAATAATAATGCTATACAAAGGTGGCCTAGTTGCAAATCTCAGTGTTTTCAGGAGACTGTACTCACAAGATACTTCAAACCTTACGTATCTGGCCTTTACGGTACCTTAAAGCTACAGCCGTCACGCCTGAGGAATGATGTCATTCGGCGAGCATGGTCCAAGGCCAATTATGCTAAGGTCGAGGTCAGGGTCTCCATTTCAGAAAACATCTTGGCATTCATGCACCTGTGCGACTGAGGAAATCTCTGCAAAACCTGCCAGAATAGTGAAATTACCTGAGCTCGAGCCCCCAGTGCTTATTCGGAATCAAAGACGTAAGAACTGTATCATGGAGGGCTCAATTCTCACAGGATACAAAGGAAGACATTTCACAGAAGTAAAACGTAACACGAACCCAATCTACTATAGTCGAAATAACGAAATAAAATACACATGATCAACTACCATATGAATTAACGGAAAGATGCAACTGACAGGAAAGCATGTTTATCAACGCAAATTTTCTACGAAGTCAACATGGAAATCTTACTTTAAAAAAATCTGCTTACTTTCGACTCACTTTCACAAAACTGTAAATACTAAATTTTCTTTGGTACATACTTGTATCAGACGATACATAATTATAGTTAAACGGCCCTATATTGGATTTTCAATAACGTATATTACATTATGAAGTTTGGTGCATGGAGCTACACACTGTAATTAGAATGCACCAAAATAAACTAATTTTATTCTTCGTTACTATTTTGAACTGAAATCAAATTGAGTACTGGAGTATCTTTGATAGTGTTTGGGAAGGTAAAGGCGATCGAGCGTGGGACTGACTACCCAACCTCACTTCGTACCGTAGGTCAAGAATATGTGGAGCGCTACCTCCACCTACCCCCACCCCCAGTGCCGTTCACGGCACATGCGTATCGCCTTACCATTTGTTTTATAAAAAAATACTTAGAAAAGAATGTCATGGATTTTACCACTTGGGTGTGTTCGATATATCCTGAAGGTTTGGCTATGACACGGATTTAATACACTAAAACCTCGTTTATCCGGACTTGATGGGACCAGACCTGTTTCGGATAAACTAGATTTACGATTTTTTTCGTGTTATAAGAAACTGCAAATACAGATAAACAGTATCTAAATATGGTTTATTTTGCAAAAGACATTTATTTTAAATTGAGGGCAAATACAGCACAACACAGCGGACAGACGCGCTCAGTTGTATACGACGTACAGGTATTTTGAAACTGAGAATTACTTTACTTTTTCCGAAAATCGTTACGGATAAACAGAAGTTTCGAACAAACGAGGTCCGGGTAAGCGAGGTTTTAGAGTATATCAATTGCGTTAAAAATTGATTCTTTATTAAATTATCACCAATTCTGTTTCTGGATACCGAGCAAATTAGCTACAGGCTTTCTACCTTTAGATCAAGTATCGGCGTGGCCTGACACACCGACCATAGTTCAGATTACTTATCAACGTGCCCTAACATATCAAGCAAAACATGATTAAAAATCATATTCAACACAAGCCATACGCAGAAACTTAAGAAAAATATCGAAAGTTACCAGACGAGATACGGAAGAAAGAACACGACAGAAAGACTGCATACAAAATAAGCCGAGATATAAAAAGATTTTTTAAGGAAGGTTTTTTAACGTTCACATTATTTTGGCATCAAGAAGTTGTATGGTAAAATCCCTTGTGATGAACCTTAGGATTTCGTAAAAAAACAAAGCCTGGAATATTCCCAAATATATTCTCTTTTTACTTGGAACCAGTTACACATCAATAGGAAGAAAACTCGTTTGAAAGAACTTTACTGCCCTCAGCCACCTTATTATTTCAACTAATTTAAGACAATATTCAACAAAAAAAAAAGGAAGAAAGAAGACTTGCGATTCTTACCGGATGAATATATATCGAGTCGTATCTCGATGACAGTTTTTCTAAAAACTCTTCATCTGTAGAGTCTTGAGTTTCTTTCAAGATTCTTAGATGTTCTGATGTGTGTTTATTAAGTACTTCTCCCTCAGTTGCATTCCTAGGTTTAATATGCACGCAGCGCTTCAACAACCCAAGTTCTTCACACCTAGAAGGAAACAACTTACTTTTCATTTTATATTTTTTAACCTATAATTGGCGGGCAGTATTAAAGCTGCTAGGGTTCAAAACATCTTACTGTACGAAATGTATCATCCAATATGAATGATGCGTAATCTCCGCAAACCCAACTCAATGTAATCAAACATATACGAGGAGTGTTTGAAAAGTTTGCGGCCTAACTATGAAAGTGTGGATTTACTTGTCAGATAACCTGTTACTTTTAAACATATGACCTTTTGACGTGACGTCGACACACTTTTTCCAGCAGTGTCCTGATCCCTTCCAGATACAATCTCGACTCTTGCCTGTCAAAAAAAACTCTTCAAAAGCATCCATGACGTGATCATTTGAGGCATAACGAGAACTACTTAAATTCTTTTTCAGTTTTTGGAAGAAATAATAATCCTAGGAAGCCAAATATGTCGAGTAGGATGGGTGTTGTACAATTTTGAAGCCACATTGATGAAGAGCAGCCACTGTGACCCCTGATGTGTAAGCTCCAGCATTGTCTTGATAGAACAACACCCATCCTACTCTCCATATTTAACTTCCCACGATGTTTTTCTTTGATAACATCGCGCAGTTGCCTCAGCAGTGATACACAGTAAGTTCCCATAATGGCTGAACCATTTTTTCATATAGTCCACCATTATTACGACCTCAAAATTCCAAAGCACTGTGACCATGACTTTGCCACCTGCTAGAGTGAGTGGTCTTTGCCTTTTTGAGGATAGGGAAAGGGTCATGTTTCCACTGTTTTGATTATTATTCTTATTCGGGTTGAAAAAGGGACTCACATTTTGTCAAGTTACGAATCAGTCAAAAAAAAAAAGTCTGTATCGTTTTCAAGAAGAGCCAAATTCTTACGTGCCATTTTCATTCTGATGTGTTTGTGATCTGCACTCAACAATTTTGGCACCTAAATGACACCTTGTATATGTCCAGCACCTTAACAATTATGCGATAAACGCTTTCTGGTGAGATGCCTAGTTCATCAGCAAAATATCTTGTAGTCAGTCGTCTATCTGACAACACTATGTCGTGGACTTTCTCAACCATTTCGTCAGTTGTGACAGTTGATGGACGGCCCGAACGGGAATCATCTTTGAAGGACTCTCTGCTACGTCGGAATTCAGCTGCCCACATCTTGATTACTGAATATGAAAGAGCATCTACCCCCGATATTTGGACGATATTTTCATGGATCTGCGTGGGCATTAAGTTCTTTTTTTGCAGGTACTAGAGATGACAACACGGATAGCAATGTTTTTCATTTGCGGCTGAACTGATCACTCGTCATTTTCCAGGCCTTAAAAAGAAGGAAGGAAATGAGCTAGAGCCTTCAAATCTTTAACAATAATTAGTATAGAGTTAGTAATAATGCATATACAATTACGTTGCTCTAAACATATCCCTTCATACTTAGGCCGAGAACTTTTCAAACACCCCACGTACTATCTTGTCCCAAACAGCTTACATCATAAGGATGTACTCTACCCTATGAAGGCTTAGGTTCCAGTCGAAGACAGCTGAGACTATCTGTCACTACAAGAAGACACCAAACATATTCAAGAAGCACCAATACTTTAATCAAATAGCTTGTAAACCAACTACACGGTGCATTTTCTAAGATTCTTCCGTATAAGAACTATTCATATTTTGAAGTTCCTTACTTGCTTTTGAATATTTATATCAGATTCATCAGGCAGTAAATACAGCTGTCTTTTAACCAGATCCATACACCACACAATCTTAAGACAGATATCAACTAACAATGTAAACTTATTACTTCTTGTCGGAAGCAACAAAATATTCAATAAATTCTTCCTTTTCTTTCATTATCAAAATTGTGCTCTCCAGCAAAAGGAAAGAAGAAATATAGCAGTAATTTTCTTACATAAATATATACAAAAATTATCTCAAAAGAAAAAGAACTAGCAAAATATTTTAACGTGTTACTACAATAAGAACAAAAACAGCAGAATTAGAACTAGTCCTTCATTATTATTTTCACCACCCGTATTTTAGATGTTAACTGAAATTTAAAGTCAAGCAGAAAAATAATGCGACTAAAGATACAACGAGTGCTAAGACAATTATGCAGCTCAAAGCAACAACGTGACATGTTACATTAGAGTACATTGGAGAAAAACAGGATTACAAATCGAAGAGAGTGTAGACAATACAAACGCCATCTTTGGTCATAATTCTTGCATGAAGTCGCAAAACTACTTCCCATATAGCAAGGTTGATTACAGATCCGTCCTTACATTTTCCGGTTTAAATCTTTCTTCTTCATTTTCTGCTGTCAAATGGGGTATATTTCATTTGAAATTTATTAATATGAAACCTCTCTCGTTAGTGTAGTGCGTGGGAATACTGGAGCAGTTCCTATAGCGGAAGTAGCTTACAACCAATCCTAAATCTCACCACAATAGTAAGTGCCCAGTTCCGGGGTACGATCCAATTTCCATCCGAAGAATATCAGGAGCGCAGCGATTACACAGGGCAATCCCAATTATATCTCCAATTGTAAACAATCCACGAGACTTATGAATCCCTAATAAACCCTCGAGAGAACCCTACCCTACTATTCAACCAATACTTTTCGTAATCACATTCTAAAAACTTGTTGACATTCTTTTACGACATTAATAAAACTAACCACAGAATATATCGTAATATATTACAACTTTTAAACATTGTTCGCCCACAGCAGTTAGCACATTTAGCTTTTTGAGTATAGGTACTCACTCATCGTATAGCTTCTACCACTAACGTTGATCTATTATCCCACAATTGTATTTCCCCACCACCACCAATCCTGTCTCTCGATCTCAAAATAAATATTTTGCAAATCACTTCTGTTGGGTCTCGTAAAATAATGGAAATTCTTCAACTCACGTGCCTGAAGAAAGTTTCTCCAACTATGAACCAAATTGAAATCAGCCGTTTGGATCAACTTGCGTTTAATACTGTACCACTAACCTATTTTATATTTTCCACATCGAAGCTTTGCTTTTATATACTTAAGATAAAATAAAATAATAGGTGAGCAAAGCAATAAGTTTTAATTAAAAACTAAAAACGTTGAACAGTTTCGCCAACTAACTACTTGGCTTCATCAGACACACTATTTTAAGATTAACCAAGATATGACCAGGCAAAAGTACTAATTCAAGAACTTTAATTTTTAATTTTGATCCTTTCTGCAATGATTATTCAAATTAAATATGGTGGTGTCCACTCGATAAACTAATTGTTCAAAATTATCAACCAAAGGCTATGGAATTATTATTAGCAGACAGCGGATCTTTGTAAACACCTAGTACATTGTCCTCAGTACCTAGTTGAAAACAAAGTTCTATATATATACGTTTCATGAGAAATTATACCAAAATCCACAAATATTAAAATGACTAAAAATACCTACTTTACCGTTACTGCCTATTCCTGCTTATTTTACACACACCATAATTTTCCCCCATTTCCGCCGATGTTATGTAAGTCTAAGGTAAGTAGCGAAATTCTAAATACAACATAATATTGTACAGAGTCACAAAAAGTCCCCCCTCCACAAAATTCAAAATTTTGGGGGGAAATTATATGCATTTTACACCCAGACGCATCGTGGATCCCACCCCCTTCAACAAGTGTTGGAATCCCCCGAGAATCTAGTAGATATTGATTAATAATGTATTTAACAAGTGTTATTATATTTATAATATATATTTAAATCTATCGTGTGTTGGGAATTTTAAATTTGAACTTTTATTTATGGTCAGGTTCAGGTCAAAATAAGATACGGGAGAGGATGCTGGGAGGTAGTCGTCCAGGGCTTAGTTGTAACAACATTAACATTGCTACATCAAGACTTTATAATGTTTCAAGTACTTTTATGTGCGCGAAAGATGCAAAGAATGGGATTCAATTAGTTATTATTTTGTTTCGACTTGATTGCACCATTCATAAGCACGAAACCATCCAGGCCGGGAAATTTCCGATGTGCACATGAAAAGACTTGTTTTCTACTTTTGTTTTACCCATCAATGGAGATAAAAAGGAAGGTGATGAATGGACTGAGAGGCGACGATTGGGATATCAGCCTCGAATTGAAACTAGAACGCTCTATATACACATACCCACACACATGCATTCCAACCTAAAACGCAGTTGGAACGTAACCCCCAAGTGCCCCAGAGAGTGAAGTCACCACGCTCGTATGGGAACGAAAGGACTACACAAAGGGCTTTTATTAATTAGGTGTGGTGTGATATCGAAATTTCCAGACCAAAAAACGTGTTCTCGAAGCAAGAAAGGGGACTAAGTGTTCTGGAAGCTAGAAATCGACCAATCGACCAAGCCCCTAACGCTGTTCACATTGAGAGCGAGATGTGCTGGATTTACTCGAATATACACTTATTAAGGATAGACATGTAATTAATCCGTCGTCCGATTAGTCGAGGTCCGCGCCTAACTGATCCGCCAGTCAATCCGAACTTCAACGTTAACAGTTTCAAGGCCTCAGCAACATACTATATAGTATCCGTATCTGTGTGATACTTAAATTTACAGAAGGTGATTTATCAAATATGTAGCATTTCTACTATCGTAAACCATGAACGCTACCTTCACCATTCGCTCACAAAAAGACATTGTTTTTGTTAGAGTAATTTTGGAGCCGTCTTCTTTCTGCTGCGAGAACAGTTCATCAACCTGGTGTTCTCTTTGAAAAACCATTAAGTGTTAAGTTTCAATTTGATAGTGATTTTAATATCTGGTGTAGTAAAAAGTAATCCATTATTTTGTCAATAGATGGCTTCAGTGATCTGTAGCTCGCGTTGTATAAGTCCGATCGGGTTAAACGAGATGGCGTTCAAACGATGAGATTGCGTACTACAAACACTGTTCAGATAGTTGTGATGAGTTGACTCAGTGTTGTGTGAGCGCGCGTCAAAATGGACACTAGCAAAGAGAAAATACGCTATATTTTACAGTTTTTTCTTCGATAAAGGCGAAAACGCAAGCCAGGCGGCTGCAAATGTGAATAGTGTTTATGGTCCTGATACTGTAACAGCCAATCGCGCGCAATTTTGGTTTCGTCGATTCCGTGCCGGTAATTTTGACGTCAAAGATGTACCACGCACTGGAAGGCCAAGTGTCGAAAATGTCGATAAAATCATGGACATTGTCGCGTCCGACCGTCATGTAAGCACTGTTTCGATTGCCCAAGAGCTAAACATTGCACAAAAAACCGTGTGGAACCATTTGCATAAGGCTGGATACAAAAAGAAGCCTGATGTATGGGTGCCACACGAGTTAACGCAAAAAAAACTCATGGACCGAATTTCCATCTGCGAATCGCTGCTGAATCGCAACAAAAGCGACCCATTTCTGAAGCGGTTGGTGACTGGTGATGAAAAGTGGATCACTTACGACAACGTCACGCGAAAACGGTCGTGGTCGAAGCGCGATGCGCCGGCGCAAATGGGGCCCAAGCCAGGATTGACGTCCAGGAAGGTTTTGCTGTGTGTTTGGTGGGATTGGCAGGGAATTATCTACTATGAGCTGCTGCCCTACGGCCAAACCCTTAACTCGGAACTATACTGTCAACAATTGGACCGTTTGAAGGCAGCAATCGCCCAGCTTTGGCCAATAGGAGAGGCATTGTGTTCCACCAGGACAACGCCAGGCCACACACATCGATAGTGACTCGCCAGAAGCTCCGGGAGCTTGGTTGGGAGGTTCTTATGCATCCACCTTATAGTCCCGACCTGGCACCGAGTGATTACCATCTGTTCCTGTCCATGGCGAACACGTTTGCTGGTGCAAAATTTGCGTCAAGAGAGGCTTGTGAACATCGACTGTCTCAATTTTTTGCCAATAGGGACAAGGGCTTCTATGAGAGAGGCATCATGATATTACCTTCCAAATGGCAACACGTTATCGAACAAAACGGCGCATATGTGACCTAAATCGGATCATTCTAACTATGGTAAGTCAAGACTTCAATGTCATGCAAAAATAATGGATTACTTTTTACTACACCAGATATTTTGTGAAAAGTGGTTCTGAAGTGGACAATTGGGAGTCATCTCTACTCCCTTTGTCAGTGAATGAAACTCAAACATCGAGATTATCTTATCTTCACATCAAGACAGAAGAAAGGAGAAACTGACAAAACTTTGTGGACACCACCACAAGATCTCCCTCAACCACCGGGTACCGCGAACTCGCGATCCTCCGTTTCGGGCCGTGATATGATTGCTACACCAACACCACTACAACAACAACGCAGCTGCTAAAAGGTAACATTTTTATGTATATATCAGACCTAATAGGTAATTAAGTTAAAATAGGGTGCAGTATTCTTGAAAAATCATGTTGTTAAAATTTAATTTGTAAAATTTCTTGTTCTCCTACATCTTTCACTATCTTTTCTTGTAACAAATTGTTCTTGTTGAAATTAGATTTTTGTTAACCAAACTAGCTAGCTTTACCTAGGTGTAAAATTCGTACTAACTAGTTAATTTACAGGAGTGTAAATTTCTTTGGGATAAGTATCGCAATTGATAGCAGAAGATGCGAGGACCTGACGGAGCTCGAACCTAGGGACCCGTTAACTATGGACCCAGGTAGTAAATAAGATAGTCTCTTTGAGACTGTACTACCGCACGTATATACGACGGGATACTTCAGTCACGGAGATTCGTTGTGCTCGATTTTCAGGTTTCTTTTCACCAGTAACTGCCTCCCGAATCCCATGGTACGGCCCGTGATGCAGTTCAGCTCTGAACGCCGTTACATATATTTATGGTTGTCCTCAGCCCGGAAAACTGCATTGTCCCGCTACGCAGTTCACTGCGTCATGTTGCATAGTTAGTAGATACCATTCGGCATTTGCCTGGTGTGACTGAGGAGAAATCTTGGAGAAAGCTGTCAGGATAGGCGGTCGCTGAGATCGTTTCCAGGACCTTCCGAATGCTAAGCCAACACTCGACCATCTACGCTACGGCCACTCCGTGTGTTGTAAAGTTCGAGTGTGTTAGTAAGTTAGACAGTCGTTAGAAAGAACAACTATCTAAATCTTAACATTTTAATAGGAGACAGTCCAGGTAGCTGTGGGTGTAAGTGGTGTAACTTTAACCCACCGCAGGTCTAGTAATAACCAAAGGTATCAAAACACCTCTTCCCATATAGACAGTGTACCTTTCTGATTGGCTTCCGAAAAAAAATGGAAGTGCGACTTGTGGTAAAGTAGTAGATATTCAGAGTTTAGACATTTATTTCTCCACAAATTTAATCGTCACTTTGTAGGGCACGCATATCTGTGCACTTCAATGTTATAAAGATTTTAATTTTTATAAAAATGCAATATTGTTAAAATTATATGATACTGATATTTATTTTAAGAGCCTATTTTTCATTTTTAATGCCTTATTTAAAATTTTAAAGTGTCTATTTTAGGTACTTAAATTTTAATTTTCAGAACCTAAAAATCGGCGGTCTAATTAGTAGATAGGGAAATAAAGAAATTGGAGTGACGTAAATGACGGTTCTCTGTTTACCTCATTGAAGTAGATCATTCGTGTCTAAATCAAATGTATGATTCTTGCTTGTCTCAATTATCTGTGAATTGTTACTGATAGCCACAAAACAAAAACTATATCCGCGAAACACCAGCCGCACAATCGATCATTCACGCAGACAAAAACTTTTTTTTTTTTTTTTTTTAATTCTAGATTATCTCCAGAACTCAGTACGTTCCATTGTTGTTTTCTAAGGATAAAAATTTCTATAACAGTTGTAGCTACAACTTCGTTCAAGGATAAAGAAAGAGTGATCACCATCATCATCACACCTTTTGAAAACGCCGAATCTTTTGCGGTTACCTGGTACAAAGTTTCAATAACAAACACACTTATCTAAAACAAGAAACTGACATCAAGTGCAGATAATAAATTCTAAATGCACAGAAAAAAAGTTAATACTTTGTTTTTCGGGAAAAGAAACATGAATAATAATATCAAATTAAA
The DNA here is from genome assembly GCA_022664845.1 of Lepisma saccharinum. Classification (NCBI taxonomy): domain Eukaryota; kingdom Metazoa; phylum Arthropoda; class Insecta; order Zygentoma; family Lepismatidae; genus Lepisma; species Lepisma saccharinum. The sequence goes on along the minus strand of JAGDQP010013140.1, from coordinate 29,487 downwards.
ATCATTTCACTTACCTAGCTATTACCCTTGTAAAACGCTCAGGGCATTCCGGATAGTTTGGATCCCACAAACATTTATGTTTGCTCATCTGCATATCATAAACCACTCCAGTATCTTTCCTCACCATGGTCTTAGCTTCTCGTGCCTACGAAGAGTTTCCCACCAATTAACATCTTGGTTGTATACAACTTACATAAAATTTCCACCTTGCACTATAGTATAATATCTAATCACATTAACTTAACTTACATCCACGAACCAAACAGGTAATTAGTTAAAAGCCCGTCACATCTGTGGGATGATGTCCTTCGGCGAACTCTCTTCTAAGAGACATGAAATTAAATATAGCGGCCAAAGGTTTTATTTATGTACCATACTGTATTTGCCTCCTTAAACTGAGGGAAATTCTGGAAAACTTCAGTCAGCTGAATTTTATTTAAAGCCTTTCGGCATCTCTGGCCCCGCTCGGATAGGTTAGGTAGATCAGGATGGTCTAGGTCAGGACTTTTCTTAAGGTACGTGTCTGGTGAAACTGAAAGTAACCCTTGAAAAACCTCAATCCGGATGGTCTGCCGTGGGGTTCGAACCGACGTGCCTATCGATTGCCGATCAGAAGTCCGCAACATTAACACCTGGACCACGAGGACTAGGCACTTTCAGTCAGTATAGTTAGCAGGAGTCGAAACCTGCGTGTCTCCCCAGTACCGATCCGAAGTCTGCTACCATAACATCAAGACCATGGGAACTGGGTAAATTTTCTGATTATTTCATAATTTAAAAAGAAAAATCGATACAATGATGACTATTAATGTATTTTTTATATTTATACATTAAAGACAGCATGAGAAACGAAAATGATTTGCAATGTTTCCTTTTGCTGATACTAGAACGCTAATTAAAAAAGTGTTGAAGAAAAAGCTGTATCGATCAATAATGAATTAAAAATGCAGAAGGAAATTACAGCCATCGTGATTGGAAGAAAGAAACTACAGATGGCATCAAAATTGAAAGAGAATGTAGAATACGTATCCTTCTAGTATTATAAGATACAAAGTGTGAAACTAAAATGGATGATGGGATAATTGGTGGAAATAAGAAAGTAGGAGGGAACGGAAGAACCCCGAGAAAACCCACGCACACGGTGTTTACGATAAAGCCAACCTTCAGCGAGCCGGGATCGAACTGAGAACCCCACACACCGGAGGTGAGCGCTCTACCACTGAGTCACCACAACCCGCTTATTGGCGAAAGAAAATAACTTTTGACGACGATTGTACTATGTAAATAGAGGAGCAATATTGCAGACAAAAGTATTACAGAAACTGGTTAAAACATTGCTTACTTAGGAGCTTGTAAGTAAATTCAGGTAAAAAAAAAAGCAAGAGGAAGAAAATAGATACATATTTACATAAATTACAGAAGAAAATGCACATACCAAGACAAAAAATGACGACCTGGACGAATTGAGAAGTGAAGAAACAGTTTGCTTTGAAGAACAGGATGCAATCAACAGAACGCTACAGAAATTATGACAATGACTGAGAGAATAAATCCATTGGCGTAGTCTAGTGGCAAAGGTAGCTAACTATGGATTAGTACTGAGAACGAGACGCGACTTCGAAACCTACTCAGGTCTGCTATTCTTGTTGAGGGTTTCACAAGATTATCACAATTACGTACCTTGAATATTAACTGCAGTCATTCTAAACGGAAAACGGTAAAATTTGTGGAAGTACCTTTTGCTATCTAAAGTACCTATTGCTATCTATTTGATAGCTTCCAATGTATTGGCCTGTTTGCAAAAGTCCGGTACCATAGGGCAATTTTGTCATGCAGCGGTGTACAGCAGTGGAACAAAAAAAAATGTGATAAAAGTTCATATGGAAAATTCAACTATCCAGTTTGAAGAATCAGTGGCGTACCGGATATACGTGTGATGGGGTTCAACTAGAATTTCGAATGGAAACTGGAGTAACTTTTTATATTTTTGGAATGAGCATTGAAAACAAAATATTTAGAGGAACATTTTTCGATAATATTGTACGGCTTGGGAGATATAATAGAGTTATTGCCAATGGACGACGTTGGTGACGTAACACTCCTGTAACACTGATCTATTGTAGCTCCCAAGCCGTACAAAATATTGAAAAATGTTTCCTCTAAAAGTTGTTTTGTTTTCAATGCTCATGTTTCCATTTGACATTATCAAGCTGACCCCATCACAAGTATTTCCCGTACGCCACTGATACCCCAAATATGATAGCTGAATTCTTCATATGAACTTTTATCACAGTTTCTTTTTGTTCCACTGCTCTACACTGCTGCATAATGAAATTGCCCTATGGTGCCGGATTTTTCAATCACCCTTTATATATATATATATATATATACAGGGTAAGTCAAAATGATGGACCCGATTTCATAAATTTATTTTGTGAAATATAATGAACATATCTTAATGTGAGCTACGCGCAAGGAAAGGCAAAAGTTCAAAGTTTAGTTGAGTTTAGTTTATGTCCCGCGTGGTTGCATTGTCTACCGCTACGCGGCGCTGGAAGCAGTTAACGAAAATGGCGCTGACTGGAGAGCAGAAATCGTTCTGTGTGCTGGATTACCATGTAAACAACTCTGTGATGAGTGTTCAACGGCATTTCCGTACCAAGTATGGCAGAGACCTACCAGCTGAGGAACAGACAGTGGAACGTGTTCGCGCCAGTTTTGTGCGGAGTCCACAGAAGTCTACCTACCGGGCAGCGAGGGAACTTGAAATGCCACAGAAAACTGTATGGCGAATTCTGCGGAAACGTTTACAAATGAAATCCTATCGCTTGCAACTGCTACAAGCCTTAAGAGACACTGATTATGCTGCTCGAGCGTCTTTCTGTGCTGATTTTCTCACGTTAATGGAAGAGGATGGGTTCGCCGAAAGGTTACGTTACAGTGATGAAGCGGTGTTTCACCTTTCTGGGAATGTGAATAGACACAACGTAAGGATCTGGGGAACTGATAATCCCCACGCAGTTGTGGAACACCAACGCGATTCACCCAAGGTGAATGTGTTTTGTGCCATTTCCCCTGAAAAGATTTATGGGCCCTTTTTCTTCCTTGAACCTACTGTGACAGGATATGTTTTTCTTGATATGCTGCAACAATGGTTCCTTCCACAGCTCGAA
>JAGDQP010013140.1:0-25914 GCA_022664845.1 Lepisma saccharinum | reverse complement strand
ATAGACTATCGGCTTGATGTGTGTCGTGTTACGCGAGGTGCTCACATAGAGCACTTGTGATGTGACTGAAAAAAACTTTGAGAGTTACCCTTCTTACCACATGTATTACATTCAGATATGTTCATTATATTTCACAAAATAAATTTATGAAATCGGGTACATCATTTTGACTTACCCTGTATATATATATATATATATATATATATATCCGCACATTTGCCCTTTTAGGACTTGATGTTTAGTTTGAACCAGGAGAATGCTGGGATGGTGCCATCTCCAACAATACGGTACTTTTCAAGTTTCTATCGGAGGCAACATGCGTTTTTAATTCATCCAACATACTTCTGATTTTTCTACACTTTGCTTATATCTTTAAATTACACATAATATGCAAAAACTCTTCTCATGTACATTTGTTTCAACAGGTAGATAGTGAAAGTAGATTCCAAAAATGTGACGGTTTCCCGTTATTCAAGATACGTAATTGTGATAATACATTCTTTCTCCGTGCGATAATATGTATCTTTTCATTGGTTTACTTTAGTGACATCTGATTTCACTGTCAAGGCTATTACACAACAGATAAGGCCAATTTCCTTGACTTTCCATGACCTTATAGAATATTTCCTGCCCATCAACATTCTGATATTAGGACAACAATAAAACTACTGTTGCGTTACCATTTTCATCACCGCCGAACACACTTCTTCATATTCAGAACATTTTCACTGAACATAGAGAAATTATATTATTGAAAAAGTAGTCGGGCCAGGACCTATTTAGTAAGTACAATCCCGACATTCGCCTGGTGTGACTGATGAAAAACTGGGGGAAACCTCAGTCAGGATGAGCGGTTCCTAGCACCTTTCAAATGCTAAGTCAACGCTTTACCAGCTGAGCTACAGCCACTTTGTACATTATGACATGTAACACAGACCAGTCTGACTGGGTGTTTCGGGTTCTATGTAAACAATTAATTAAAGATGTAGCTTTTAATTACAGTTTTTAGTAACAGAATAGGCGTATGTGTATGGAAACTGAAACAAACAAAAACCCCACCAGATAAGAAGATCAGACACACCACTATCTACCTACAATAAGGAAAATCTCAATTAAGACTAAACTTACTGTATCTGTAATCTACATTACATACTTACACCCCAGAATTTACGAGACTAATTTTCATGACAATGTGAAACAAAGAATTTTCATGATTTACATAAAAACAACGAGAAGCAAACTCATTTAGTTTCGCATTACCGAAATGGGACAGTAACATTTCCCTGACCTTCCACACTATTATCACTGATTTCAACTCACGACATCTCCGCAGTACCGATCCAAGGCCAGCAATCTTCGCCGACGTCCCCGTGTAGCTTCCTCCGCTCCCAATCTTCCCACCCAGTACCACCCCAGCCTTCAGGCCCTCCAAAAACTCTTCAAACTGGCACATCCCATACTCACTGAAACACCTGAAAGTTTTCCCGTCGTGCCCCAAAATTGTCTACCGCAGATCTCCGAATCTCAACACGATTCTCACCAAAACTGGACCTATCCCGCCCCCTCCCCACAAACCCGGCAAGTGAAATAGATCCCGCTGCAAAACCTGTCCTATTTTTGATCCCAGTCTGTCCTTCGTACATCCTGTCACTCACAAGACGTACTGTTTCCGACACTCCGACAGTTACATATCTTCCAGCCTCGTTTATCTCCTGCTCTGTAACGTATGTTTCACCTTCTACGTTGGCGAAAACCAAACTCCTCTAACATACCTCATCAACAACCATCGCTACTCCTCCAAATATTAACTTCCACACCTTCCCATACCTGAACACACTTCCTATCACGGCTGCGTCTTTGATGAAACCTTTCGAGTCAGAATCCTGAGAGTCATGAACCCTGACTCACCTGCCACAGAGTTAGAAAGAGATGGGAGCCCAGTATCCTTTCCGCCAACCATGAACCCGTCCTCAATTGCCTGTAACTTCCTGCAGTGCTGTATCGTCATCTTCTTTCTTTCTCTTCTTTGTTCCGTCCCTGTTGCACTTCTATTTTTCTACGTTGTTTCTTTGTTCTCCTCTTCTTCATTATTATTATTTAACCCTCCCCTCTGATTCTTCATCCTCTTATTCCTTCAGGAAGCCCCTTACCTGCTCCTAGTAACCTTCGCACTTTCTTCTTCATTTGGTGTTTTCTCTGTTCCATATAGTCATTTTGCCGCCTCCATAACCTGGCTACACAGCCACCCTGCATTCTCCTGACAATATGGCGTTTCCTTAACACCAGTCCCGCACCTGTCCGCACTGTCCATTTCCTCTCCTACCAGGTGAAAACGCTATTGCGAAACGTACTACTTTTTTATTGTGTCTGTGATGTTATTGTACAGCTGCTTCAAGAATCTATCATGTAAGTATCCTTTTTTTCTATCTGTTTTACAATATATATATATATATATATAACTTTGATAATAAATGAGAAGTCGACTAAAGAAATACAGAACTTTCATAATAAAATAAGGAGTCGACTACAGAAATACAAGTTATAGGGTCCGGTTCAGGTCGTAGTATTTGAAAACTGGCTGAAGCAAGCGGCAGAGATAAGATTATGATGTGACTGATGAAAGGCCAAATACAGTTATTGTGGATAAAGGTGATGCAATACCAGAAAATTACGAAAACAATTATTTTTTTTCGTAACTTTACAAAAAGGAACGAAATGCTTAGCAGCTAGGAGTAATGGAGGGGACTGGTATTGTTCATGAAGATACAACTTAATAAAGAATACGTATCTGTGTGAAGAAGTATTAAAATGAGAATTTGCTATGCAATTCTTTCATCGCGGCAATGATGCAACTTTCTTTGCAATTATACAATAACCATATATTGTGACTTTGCTTCTGAATGGACTATTCCGTAACGACATTCTCTTCTGTCCTTCAAAAATGGAAACTATCAAATTATATTTCTTTGCCCAGTACCTAGATGGTCAGACATTAACGTAGAACAAATTGTTTCCATTTACAGGTTTAAGGAAATTGGTCGTCGAATGGAGATCAGTAATATTCCCAACAGAAACTCTTTAGGGTCAGTTCTACAATCGACCGCTAAACTTCTACTCAGGGCTAAGTTGAGGCCAACTCTCATTTTGCGTACTCTCATTGGCCAAAATCAGACTTGGCCTTAGCTTAGCGCTGACTAGAAGTTTAGCGATCGATTGTAGAACTGACTCTAAGGCACGCAAGGTATATATTTCTAACACGAATATATAAGTTTTCTTTCAAAATCCAAAACTTTATGGAACGCGTTAAGGTTGCCTTCATAACCCAACACTTTGTTCCTAATAATTTTAAAATTATTAACTACTCTTCTTCTCTTTACTATAATCTTTTGAGAAATTCTTTTTCGTACTGTCTACAGTACTTTTTCTCCACTACCTACTCTATATATGTACGTCAGGTATCTCAGGCCAGAATAGGATGGGGAAGAGGAGGTTGGAAGGTAGTCGTCCAGGGCCTAGTTTATAGATACCATCCCGGTATTTGTCTGTAGTGACTGAGGGAAAACCCCAATCAGGACAGGTGCACGCTAGTATCGTTCCAAGAACCTTACGATTGCTAAGCAAACGCTCTACCAACTGAGCTATGCCCGGGGTCATAAAAGGTCCACGCATGCCAGATGCGACCGGGCGCGTCCACGGTTTGCGGATAGTGGAAGGGTCTCCAGATATGGGGGTTAGCTGCGAAATAAGGATGTACCAACTGACGAATAAGCAGTTGCGGACAATTCGGATAAGAGAGAAAACACCGACAGAAAAGTCCTGGTCCTCCAGGTTGGAAGTTGTCCGTAAGGCTAACAACTTTACCATGTAAAAAGAAAACTTGTTGCGGATACCCTAACCCAGTCTCGGAATCGGAACGGCAAAAGTGGAGGATAATGAGAAGGAAAATGGATATAGTAGTAGCCACATGGAAAATTAGAACCTTAAAGGAACCTGGGAAATTAAGAGATAAGAGAAGAGCTGGAAAAACAGAGTGAACATCGATGCATTACAGGAAGTGAGATGGCAAGGGAATGGAATATTTACAACAGGAAACCACGTGTTGATGTACAGTGGAGGAAATACAGGCACCAAAGGCACAGGATTTTTGGTACAAAAGGCCCTACAGCCACAAGTAATGAACTTCTCGTCAATCAATGACAGGATGTGTAGCTTAAGGATAAGAGGGAGATTCTTCAATATGACCATATTTAGTGTGTATGCGCCAACCGAAGAAACAGGAATTTTATACCAAATTAGAAGAAGAAATAAGCAAAGTGCAAAGACACGATGTTAAAATAATATTAGGAGACCTTAATGCAGAAACACGATAGGAAAAGAAAGCCTACACGATAACAGTAATGACAACGGATTAAGGCTAACTTTGCCAGAGGGAGGAACAAGATCATAAAAAGCGCATGGCAACCTAGGAAGGATGTACATAATAAAGAAACATGGGTTTCTCCGGATGATAGCACAAGGAACCGAATAGACCATATCATAATAGATAAACGACATGCAGCGGACATAAAAATAGGTAGCTGTCGTGGAGCAGGTGGGGACACGGATCACTTCCTAGTGAGAGCTACATATAGGCAAAAAATAAAAAAGATGCAGCGAAAATCAGCAAAGGAGAGAGAAACGGAAAATATAACATAGATGAAATTAAAGATAGAGAATTACGGGACAAATACAATAGGAAAATAGAGGAAAAGCTGGATACAGGAAGGGAAACATGGAGAGAAGTAACTTGGAAACAAAATGGAACATATTTAAAGACAGCGGAAGAAACCTTAGGAAGAAGAAACGGGAGAGGAAAGTAGATTGGTTTGACGCAGAATGTGAAGTAGCGGTAAGAGAACGGAATGAAGCCCGAAATAGAATTCTGCAGAGACGGACAAGACAAGTGGTAAATGAGTACATGGAGAAACGAAGAATAGCAAATAAAATGTGTAGAAGGAAGAAGAGAGAATATGAGAAGAAAAGCATCGAAGAGCTAGACGAAATGAAAGACCAATACGAAATCAGAAAATGTTATGAGAGAACAAGGGAAATGAGGTACGGATTCCAACCTAGAGCAGTGTTCTACAAAGATAAACACGGAAACTTTATAGGGGACAAAAAGAAGGCATTAGAGAGATGGAAAGAATACTTCTATGAACTATTAAAATGGAGAAGATAAAGAAGAGAAACACAAGGGAGAAAGAAGAAAAGAGAAACACCTCAGGGAAACTTTGCCTCCATCACTGGAAGAGATACAGAAAGAAATACTAAAGCTAAAAAATAAAAAAGCACCCCGCGAAGATGGCATGGCGAAGTGGTGGCATGAGCATTACACGAGTTAATAAAAGAAGTGTGGGAAACAGAGAAAATGCTGGAGGGCTGGTCCTTGGGGATAATACACCCGATACGCAAGGAAGGAGATAAGGCAGACTGTGGAAACTACCGAGGAATAACGTTATTAAATAGAGTTTACAAACTGTTTAACAAGATCCTAACGACAAGACTAGAACACTGGGCGGAAAACATAACAGGAGACTATCAGGCAGGATTCAGGAATCAACGTTCAACAATGGATCATATTTTCACACTACGTCAAGCACTAGAGAAATTTTACGAATATGATAAACCACTGTACCAGATGTATGTAGATTTTAAGCAAGCATATGACAGATGGTATACACCAATGTGTAGAAACAAGATAATCGAGATAATGGAAGAATTTGGGATTCCAAAGAAACTAATCAATCTAACAAAAACGGCCTTGAAAACTGCGAAATGTAAAGAACAAGGCCTGTCAGAAGAGTTTGAAGTTAAGACAAGCGATGCAATTTCAACAATACTTCTTAACATAGCTCTGGAAAAAGTAATACGTCAACTACCGATTAATCCAGGAGGAACATTTTAAACAGAACGGCACACATTCTGGAGTACGCGGATGACACTGTAATCCCAGCAAGAAACAGAAACACACTGGAAGATAATTACAATGTATTGGAACATAAATCGGAAGTAATGGGATTAGAAATAAATATAAACAAAACAAAATATATAAAACTGGACGATACCAGAAGGACCAGAGAGGAAGAGGGCATAGATATGAATGGTCATACAATAGAAAGAACAAGAAAATTTAAGTACCTAGGCACATTAACTGGTGAAGACAATAAAACATCGGTAGAAATACAAGAAAGAATAATAAGTGGAAACAAATGCTATTATGCACTACATAACGTATTCAAATCTAGGAACGTCGGCAGAAGAACAAAACTAAGCCTGTACAATACGATACTAAAACCAATAGCTATGTATGGGTCGGAGAGTTGTCGACGAGAGAGGAGGAATGGTTAGTGAGATGGGAAAGAAAGATCCTGCGGAAAATATATGGACCAATAAGAGAGAACAGCACTTGGCGTATTAGAACAAATTTAGAACTTAAGAACTGTACGGCCAACCAAATATTATTATAAGAATGAAACAAGTAAGATAAAGATGGGCAGGACATATAGAGCGAATGAACGAAAATAGAACGGTTAGGAAGGTGCTTATAGGGAAACTACATGGCCGAAAGAGAAGAGGAAGGCCCAGAAGAAGATGAATAGACGACATGGAAGACGATCTAAAGAAACTTGGCATCAAGGGCTGGAGAAGGAAAGCAGAGAACCGAGAAGAATGGAGGGGAGTGGTTAGGGAGGCCAACGCTCTTCAAGAACTGTAGCGCTGACCAGTAAGTAAGTAAGTAAATGAGCTATGGCCACTCGGTAATGTATGTTTTAATGATGAATGAAATAAACGAAATATTAATACTATATTTATAGTATAGTGCTTAGCTGCGATTTATTCACTAATTTAACATAATACTGCTGGGTTTCACACCAGAAATCATCTTTAGGTGTTGACAACTTTTGTTTAAATATGTGTGTATATAAACATATAAAATCCAGCAATACAAGAATTTATTAAAAAGTGTCTGTTACGCACTATAACCTACATGTCTGAAAATTCGTATTCTGCTGTTTTCAAGTGTTGTGATTTAAATTTTATGTGGCAAGGCCATGTTTTGTTATTTAAATTTTATTAAAAATGACCAAATGTATGTTTATCAATCGCTTGGTATGAGTCTGTGGAAACTATACCATTTTATTTATAATGCTGTGTGTAAATAATACAGCAGAATACGAATTTTCAGACATATAGGTTATGTGCGGTAACGAACACTTCTTGTATGTAACACTTTCTTTATTCCCGTCTTTTGTATGTACAAATGCACACACATTTAAAGAAAAAGTGTCCAACACCTGACGATGGTCTCCGTGAGAGAGCGAAAAATACTTCGAGAAATTAGTGAATAAAACGTCAACGCAACTGAGGACTACGCTGTAAGTAAACTATTATTAATTTACAATTTTTAGTCCTCTGAGCGCAAATAAATAAATATTTATATAAAATCATTGAAACGAACACTGTTAACGTAAAAGAATACGGAATACAAAACTGATCACTAATCTAAACACTTGCTAATAGAAAAATCGAAATTAAATACACAAAAATGCTAACCACCGGGACTAATGAATCAAATGTAATCTCCAAAACGTTAGAATCCCTCAATTACCTTCGAAGTGTATGTTCCAACTGAATTTTCAATTTCAGTGAGAATAAAGAAAGACTATTATCAGACTAACTAACACTTTTCCATGTATTGGTGTAACTGATTCTGCGAAAACTAAACTGTCGTTACAACTCAAAACTGAACTTTGGCTCAGGATTTTCGCTTATCTTAATAACCTTGACCTACACAACGATCTACAATTAATTTATTAAACCAGCAATGTCAGATACGTATAATCTTATCTACGAATGTAAACTATTTCCATCTTTCTGCGTAAGAAAAAAATACCAGAAAACATTCCATTTCTTTCGTATAGCATAACGAATATATGAGAATTTTTCTTGCCCTATATGCTATAATATTTGTACGGCAGTGAAAACCGATTTCTACATTAATGAAAAACACATTATTAAAAACAAAAGTAAAAACTATGGTGTACTGAAGGTAGTCTAGAAAACTACTGCCGATCTCAATTCAATAGTGGATTCTCATCTTTTTAACCCGTACTCTTTCATTATAAAGTGAAAGAAAAACGGCTTTTCAACATACTTTCTAGTTGCATAATATTATAAAAATGGCACAGCAATTTTGAAAATGAAATGTTGTTCTGTGTACAACAAACTAATTTTTTTGTTTAAAAAAACTGATTTCGCGCTCATTCCTAACGTATAACTACCTAAGTTATTACTTCGAAAATAAAACTTCGTATTAAGAGTTATTTTGTAATTATTTCCAATCGAAGGTTTGCATATACGTAGTCACCAAAATGTAGACTTTTCAACTTCGAACCATGGAATGAGTAACGAAATTTCCACTAGTCCAGAACAGTGTTCTCGAGTTAACAGTGGTTTAACTTAACGCGTTAAGGTTCTAGAAATGTTATCAGAGATTGAAGCTTTCTCTCAATGAACACCACTGACTAAGCTTTAAAAATTTGTAGTCAAAATAACATTCAAACTAAAATATGATCTATCTTCTAGAGCAGTGGTTCACACCCTTTTTTTTAGTTCGAGGCACACTATCCTTTGTAGTGTGTTCCCGCGGCACACTAACGTACGAGTTGGCAACAATGCTGAAATTTTCGAATAACTTTTGCCAGCAAAATTACGAAGTCTCAGAAGTTTTGCGGTGCACCTAACAAATCTCGCGGCACACCTGTTGAGAACCACTGTTCTAGAGAATAGTTATACAAAATGTTCCTATTCAAAATTGTATTTATTTTAAATAATATTTCATTCCATTCGCTGGGACTTTTTCAGTTGTACAAATGAAGAAGCTGAAGAAGTCCCAGTGAGGACGAAATATCTTGTAAAATAAATATAATTGAATTGGACATTTAATTAAATGAAAAATGATAATTTACTCACCACTTGATATGTATCCTTTACTACAAAGTCAGTCTTTTGCACTTGCTGCTGCTGTTGTGCATATCTCTTAGCCGCGATCACAGCCGGTGACGGCTTCACCTCCGCCTTTATGCGGTTTGAGCGCCGAACACTCACCGGGTGATTCAGTGACCTAAACCCCTTTCGGGGAATTTTTTTCTCTTCACAGCTCATGATGGAAGCTGGCTGGATCGGACCATTATCTACGCATATCTCGCCGCCCGATGTTCCATTTGGAAGTCCTGCCTGTGCATAAAATACAGATAACCATTACTTTTCATATTTAGTACAATTTACAGAACAAACTCATACACCTCAGAAGTACCTAGTATCGCCATAAGTTCTATTACAAACTCTGGAAAAGGTAACTACATCCAAATGAAATTACAATCGGATGTGCAAGGCGACTTAATATGCTGTTCAGCTCTGACATAATACACTGTTTACCCAAAATGGTCACCTTTCTCCCTGACACGGGCAAATCTGTTTAACCCAGTCATCTATGGTGGCATACACGACCGTGTGTTTCGCGTGTCAAAACACGTTTCAAACTTTCCACACTGGGTGCCGCTTTCGGCAGGTCATAGCAGGCCCCTCTAACATCAACAATAGGGCGAAGTCCAACGGGTGGAGGTCGGAACTACTCAATGGGCAGTTTTCACCAACAATGAAGACAGATACGTTGTTCCTCAACCGCTGCTGGAACGTCTTCGCCTTGCGAGCCGAACCAGAGTCCTGTTGGAACGTGCACCTGTCGTCATTGAACAAAGTATTGGTGAGGGGACTACACTATTAGTTCTAAGATGGTTTCTTGGTAGATTTACAGTAATTTCTGATTTCACACATCAAAACAATAAGATTAAATTTTAAAGTGGGTGTGGTCGCACAAATGTAGTTGAACGACGCCATCGTAGACGATGTCCCACCACACCATCGCAGATGCCTTCTGCATGCGTTTCACTTTATTTAGTCACATGATAGTTTGCAGCATATACACGGTCGTTTTTGGGTTTGAACGACTCCTCGACGACGAATATTTTCCCAACAGTGAAGAGAATTTTCCTCTCCCGTTGTGATCGTGCTAACATAAAACCGCATTTACTTTCAGCAGCCGCTGGTGCTTTAGAGTTGCTATCAGAAAGTGACCAGTGGTTCTGCGGTAGTCTAAGTTTCAGGTATTCATAATTCAACATATTGCCTTCGATACCTGTATTTGTTTGGCGAGAAGAGTTTGCTTGCGACATGGATTCCCACGAATGCATTTCCTGACTGCATGTGTCCCAACAAAGCGTGCACACTGATTCTTGGTCAGTCGGCTACTCTCTGGGTTTCAGCAAATAGTTTGATTGTACAATCACAAACATATGGATAATACCTACACTGTTCAGGTACTCTGGAGTCTTCTTCCCTGCTAGGTCTAAAGCCACAAATGTTGCACGTGCTTCTTCGAACTCCATTTTCTCTGCTGTTGTCTACACTACACCTACGAACTATTGCAAACTGATCCATGTATGTTTTGCGTGATGAGTGACTCAATAGTTGCTAGGTAACAGTCCCGTCCAGCGGACCACCGACAGAGTTGTGATAGAACTTAGGGTGTGACAAGGTAATTCCCATAATAAATACCATTAACAGTTACCTAGATGCACTCAATGCATTCCGAGTATAGTTCTGATTTATTTTATAACATACTAGCATAAAAGCTCATATGAGTGTTTGGACGTAATATTCATGAACTTCCCTGAAATTTTAAAACACTAACAATAAAACGATTTAAGAAGCAATTCATGTGAATGTGTCTTTTGAATATTACGTGCAGTGTATTTAAGAGCGCATAAAAACTTTTAAGCGCATTACGCTCTGAGCGTCCGCAGGAGCCCTGACCAAAATTTCCCAAATCGCTGGATCGGACGTGGGTCAGTCAATCCTGATAATGCGGGATTTATGAAAGATAATGTGCGGAGAAAAGACAATAAGCCAACAACAAGAATTGCAAGACGCAGTTCATGCAGCGTTTCAAAACGTCACCCCTGATACACTATTACGGATGGATAATCGGGCGTGGAGGCGCATAACGCTACGCTATGAACGTGGAGGAAGTCCCACAGCCGTTTTGAACCCATAGGAGGGAAGCTGTGCAAAATTACATAATTTTGAAGTCAGTGTAAAGGGACTTCTCGCGCACCCTGTATAGAGTGAATACACAGAGCATGTTTGCATGTACTCGTGCTTGGCGAATGACACCATAAATACATACTAATCACCAGCATCATATGTATCCTCCTCATTCGTGCGCATATTGTCACAAGATTGTAGCGTGCAGGCAGGTGTAGTGATTTGGTTGGCACACGCGTACGCACCTGCATGTTAAGATTATGTCAGGTGCTGCAGGTCCGGTCCACTCATTTTACAGCCAGTCTACCTTCCCCCGCTTCTACTCATTCATGTCTACCTGTTGTTTGTAGAATGTTTGGATATTACTTCAAAGCATCGTTTCCATATGCCCGATTAATAGCTCGCGCGTAAGTAACGTGTGTTGCAATAAAAAGTCCGCACATGGAGGTGATATGATCCTCGTTGCTGCTCTCAGTACTTAATTCGATAAATGGAAAGATAAAAAGGAATTGATATAATTTCTCACCTATTTAATCTTTAATTATTTAATTTGTTTCTTGTTTGTTTGCGCAGGAAGAGTTTAAAAAGAGAAAACACAAGAATAAACGTTTTGTGCGTAGCGGCAATGCTTTGTATGTACTCAAGAAGTTCAGTAGATTGTCAATAGATGGCAGCACCTCTTGTTGTATGGCTGACAATGGGAACTATAGTGTTGTATGGCTGACAAGGGAAACTATAGAAGTTGCACTTGAGAAACATGTTTGGCAAGTAAAAGTAAAAATAAAAAGCTTCTTACGAACTGGTAGCGTAAAAAGCTTTGAATGTATTTGAGTTATTGTAGACATGTTTAAATTTGTTAATCACAATAAGTTATTGTACCAGGGAATGTAAATAATCTTAGTAGGTAACGCTAAGCGGAACATGTGAATACATATATAATCGGATTGATTTCTGATTTATGAAGAATAAAATACTTAAATTTCACTATATAGGAGTTTTTCTTTCGGGGCAATTTGCTCTTCACTAAGAAATGCTATTATCTGCTCCAAGGAAGCTGAAAAACGCCGCAGAATAGTATAATAGTATCTTAAGCTCTCAGATTAGAGGTTTTTACGATTGCCTTTGTAGTTTCCACTCTATGTTCGGAAACATATTGATCTGGAGAAATCTGGTAGACCTGACGGAAGCTATATTAATCATCTAGATGAATGTCATGTTCAGAAATTCATGGGGAACTCACGGCTTACCGATCCTGAGATATTGAATAAGAAAAGCTCTACCGCAAAAGCTGTTAATGTATATATGTGTGGAATGGTAGGAGTCTCATTTCAGAGGTAACTGTTCTGATTCGATGTTTTCAATTTTTGTTCGCATTAACTAATATTGCAACTCATTTACCTCCGTGTGAACGCTATTCTTACAGTATATGCGACAGGTTGCCTCTTTGAAACACGTAGAAAAAAATGCTGGGATAGCTCCCAACTGGCACCCAGTAACGAGAAGATGCGACACAGTTTTCAATCTTCCCGGATGAGAATAAGAACCTTAATTTTTCTTTACCTACAAAAGCACTGATTACGTCAAAACCAATCCATGAATGAGGTCCAATTAAAGCTGGGCATACTTCGCGGAGTAGTACGCTCGCATTGTTGCAGTTACCTTCAATAGCTTTGGAAAAACAGGAGCCCTTCACTACTAATGTTTTCCTATGGGTCATTCATTCCACATCAGTTCAACTAGGACCCCAAACCCGACCATCTCAGAATTGTATGAAAATTTGTATGTTGATAGAAATTATATTGTTGATTTCAAAACTGCAAAGAGTTTCAAAATCCGTGTACAGAATTTTGAAATTTGGGCTACATTTGCGTAAAAGCGAATTTTTTTTGTTTTTGTTTGTTTGTTTGTTTGTTTAGTTCAAGGTCATTTACAAATGTCTAGAACTTCCTTGGTTATTGAGTGCTTATTCGTTTTGTTTTTGTCGTAATGAAACTGGCTTTCAAATGAAATATAAGCAGTTTTGCCATTCATGCTGCACAGGAACAAAAAATTTCAAAAAAAAATAATAGGAAAAGAAAAACGTCCACATTTGTAAGCCCATTCTTCTTTATAACTTTTGAGCCAATGCTCGGATTTTGATGTATTCTTTTTTGTTTGCATATTAGCTTTACAAAGTTTGATGTATTCTTTTTTGTTTGCATATTAGCTTCACAAGCTATCAACAGAAAAAAATTCAGAATGGGATCTCCATAGGATCACATAAAAAAGGAGATGTTTTCTTTGTACAGTACTAGTATGTATTATAATTTATATGTAGACAGTAAATTTCAAATGCAGACCTTGTGTATTCCAAATCTACTATTTTATCCTTCCCGCTTGATGGTAGCACGTTAGTTCCCTGGACTCAATGTTGCCATTCCACTTTTAACAGAATTCTCTACATGTATTTTTCATACCTTAACTTCCTTTTTTCATGAGAAAAAAATATATATATATATATTGCTTATAACTGTAGGAAGTTCCTCGACGCCGAATGTCCCGTATTTTCCTCCCAGAAATAAATCGACGATTATTTTGTTTACTTAATATCTTAAGTGTTGTTTTGGCTCAATTAACGTCCAACAATTGCCTGACAATAGATAGTTCATACTTGATGCTGTCTTTCACAATTTATTGGTTAAAACTTGTCAGAAACATTAACAAGGCACTTAAAAATGTAAACACAGATTGTGAGCTTGGCATTGGTTGTGCCAAGCACAAGTGCTCCTGTTAATAGAACCTTTTCAATTGTAAATTCTGAATGAGCTGATCACAGGAATCGTTTTGTAGCAGAAAAGAGACAAGCAATTGTTGTTGTCAAGTCTCATTTTCAGGATCTTAATTGTAAACAATGTCAAAGTCTGTTGTTAAATAACCATAAACTCTTGTGGGATATTAATTAGATAAATACAGAGTGAAAAACAACGTTTCTCGTTCTGAACCCCGAACGTCTCAGATAATTTAGATTGTTATCGAGTGTACGTTTGTATCGAGTCGACAGTTATTACTTAACTAAACGTCTTCCTAGTAGTTCTTGGTAGTTAAAGCATTCTTGTTAAGTTCATAACTCAAGTATCATGTTTTGTCCCTTTCCTTATGTCTAAATTTATAAAATATTCCGGCTTTTGTTTAAAAAATCTGGTCACCCTAACGTAGGAGAAACGCCTCTGGAAGATTAGTAAAATGAAAAATCACGAAAACGGCCATTTTGAGGACCAAAGTCCAAAAGATAAATCCACAAGATAAAAAAGCTGGTGGAAGGAAACAGAAAATTAAAACCACTAGGTTAATCGATTGAGATGGAGTAATGGATGAGGTGGAGCAATAACCGTGAAACGGAGTTTCCAGGAGCGGTACACTAGCAAAATCAGAATGGTAAAACAGATGGAAGGTCAACCATCAGCAAACTGGGACAGAAGCTGTAGAATGACCTCCAAATAGAAACATTCAAACACAAAAAACAACAACTAGAACAGGAAAATAAATTCAAAAACCAAACCAGGACAACCACAATTCATCTGAATCCGGAGACTAACAGGAAACGGTTAAATTCATAAATAAATTCACAAATGAAGTATTTGGCACCCATTTGGTAAAAGCTCTACACATCCACACATAAAAACAGAAAAGGTCTGTTGTACTAGATAGTAAGTACACACTTAGCAGGAGGTGTACAATACACATAATGTATACATCCACACGAACAGCCAGATAATAGGGAAACAAGTTCAATTAAAACTACAAAGGGAACACGTATACACAAATAAGACACATATGGTGGCATCTGATCTACTCCATTCGTCACAGACACAACACTTATTATGGCTCCCGAGACACCGTTTAGAAACAGAGAATCTGAGAGCTAGTGTGAATTTCAGGCTCTGCCTCCAAGCCTCGCCTCCGCACTGTGAAACATATAGTGAAAGACAACAAGGAACAAGTTGACGAGGTACTGGGATAGAAAATCCCTTTCTCATCAGAATAGAAACCAATCATGAACCTTTTATAAGAACTACGTGTAAAGTTTCCCTCAAACACGTTGATTCGACACAGTCGTGCCAACTGTTAGAAATAAAATCATAATAGCGCTTAATATTATAAGCTGCACGCAAAAAAACATGATAGAATTTACGTACTTATTTGTAAACATAAAAATATGTAAGCACACTATGTTAAAGCTCGGGACGATTATAAAAAAAAAAATAAAAAAAATAGGGCAGGTAGGCAGAATAATCAACGGCTGCACAGAACCCGACAAGGAATTCTTCGTTGTTCTTTAGTAAGTCTCGCACCAAGCATGCAGAAAACCGAACTATTAACGTGAAAGAGGAAGTGGAAACAGCGCTAAAACCTACAAACCTGGCCGAAGTTGTGAAACGGGCCCGATATCATGACTGAACATCAGTATCATGAATACACTTCACAATTTCTTGTGATACGATTGTTTATTTCGTGGATGAGGTAAAATCAGTGTGCTGATTTGGCACGGGGCCGCCACGAGACAAACGAATAAAAACGAGCGTGTACAACATTTCAATTGGCACGAACTTGTAGTAGTATTGGCAGCAGACAACTGGTTCGTTGCCAGCGTTGGTTTACAACACAGAATCAGCTGGCTATGTCACGTGCAGAGTACATCGTTTCGTAAAATTCTTATTAATACATGCTTAACGGTGAGTGTACTCTCACAGATACGTTCAATCCTGCTGCTTGATGTAATAAATTGTTTTCATCACTTTAAAAATTACAACAAATCTGTACAATACAACTATAACAGACACGGTGATCAGTGAATATTGACACCGTGCCAACAATACTGGCCTTTTCTGCAATTAGTGCGATAGTTCAAACATACTTCATGGTATATTATTATTAAATTTTGGAACATTGGAAATTTCAATACCGTACAATTTCTAGTATTCTTTAAGCAGACAAGAGCTTCACAACATATGATTTTTTTAGGTAATGTTGGTAATTACATGTAATAATTCAAGGTAAATCTGTACACCTTGAACATTACTCCGCGAGAAATATTTCGTTTGTAGTTCCTTTAATGTTATCCAATATAAACTGAAGGAGTCACTTACTTAGTTTCCTAGAAACTAGACATAAGAACACCTGCAATATTTCATGATATTTCAAATATGTCGAATGGAAATCAGCCTTTAACATTGAATGCTTAACTAGATAGCTATTTGAATATCTCACAGTTCATGCAGTGACCTTAAATAACTATCGCTTCCGGGATTATGGGTTTCTTTTCAATCCCGATGAGAATCACCAACTGAAAATGTGATGATCGCTGATAGCATCGGAGAGAGATAAAGCACTCTGTACCGTTAACTATTACCATAAGTTGTGAACTTGCAAATGCTACGATGGGCGCATACAGACTAGATGTTTCTGCACGTTTTCGCTGAGTTAATTTTTTTCAGCACGAGTAGTTCGAAAAAGTAAAAATTATGTCAAATTTAAAGGTTTATTATGGAGAAACTAATATACTTAGTAGCATAAGCTGAATGGTAAGAAGAAAACAAAGTAGTGTGTTTCAGTGGAGGGTAAAAATTCCCGCTAATGCTCGATAGGAATCACGCAATTAACTCGCAATGTTGCCAACTTCAGAAATTATTTTTCTAACTTCAGATATTTTTTTCGGTACCCACGGGTAATATGAACCATTTGCTTCCACCATCATAAGCACCTCTATAAGGTTTGTTAAAACTATCAAGGATTTGCGTTTCTGATCATTACATCTCAAGTTACAGCATGATGAAAAGCTGAAAAATTAAGTCACCATGTTCGGACGCCATTTTCTAAAAAAAAAAAACTTTTAAAAATCTGAACTTCTTACTAGTACTGGAGAAGCGCCAGAACATTAATATCGTTTTTACCGTTTGTGTGGCCCGAGCCCCTAATCTTCGTAATTAATTAAAAAATTTCGATTTTTGTACTCGAAATCACTAAGATTTCCTGATGGTTATAAATTGACATTTAGATCCTATATACAAACTTGGCACCCGAAAATGGTCCAAAAAAGCAGGAAATGTGTTCAGCTAACAAAATACCTGTGGCAGGGTGACACAGGACGAAGTTAGTGTTACCAACCTCACAGTGTTGCCGTGCCATCACAAAGGTGTATTTTTTCAAATGACCCTAGGTCTGCTTTTCCTACGGAAACAGACTGCAGGCGAAGAGGAAGCCAATGATCTGAACATGAGATATCAGTGTTGCTAACTTATGGAGCTATAAAGGGTCAAACTTCAAAGAAGGGACCAATACAGCGAAACAACAAAAGGAAGAACTGCAAATTATGTAGACAACAGAAAAGTACGTACGTTGTTTTTTATTCTCGTGGATATAAAATGTATGTTGATTTACTGAATGACACATAGTATAAGAGTACTATTGATAACGCTAATAAATACGTTACAATAATCAAACGATAAATATCAAACTCTAAGTGTGAACAAATCATTGGTAAATTATAATTTTTAAAAAAAAATATAAATTATTTTGTTTTTCTATTATAATTTAAAAAAATGTAATTTAAATTATAATTATTAACACAAAGGCAATATTTTAAAAATGGCAACAAGACAGTGTTTTCAGTATTTACATGTGTTTCATCACATAATTATTGTCTGTTAGAGAAACTATATAACTGGTTCAGATAACATACAAGAATGAATGACTTTTAAAACTGGTTGTTCAAATATTTATATTATTATTACTTCACTAAGTTTAGAAAACTGTCATTAGTTCATGACTATTCCAGTGGCTGCACAG
The DNA here is from genome assembly GCA_022664845.1 of Lepisma saccharinum. Lineage (NCBI taxonomy): Eukaryota > Metazoa > Arthropoda > Insecta > Zygentoma > Lepismatidae > Lepisma > Lepisma saccharinum. Next base: position 7,944 of record JAGDQP010013140.1, on the reverse strand, counting down.
AACACGAGGACGATGTTCACAATACGGAGTTGTCAGTCATGTTACTGTGGTTGCTGATGAAATAATGTCATTTCTTGAACAAGTTTGAACTTGTTAGGCAGAGTTGCCAATGCTGTAGTTCTAAATGTTTTGAAGTATTATATTTGTAATGAGAAATGGATGTATTGAGTATATGCTCTTTTGTACATTTTGTGTAAGTTAGCAATGGTAAACATGACACATAACACTGAAATGTCCATTTATAACCACCAGGAAATGTTAGTGTCCAGAGTACAAAAATCGAAATTTCAATAATTGTGAAGCTAAGGGGCTCGGGCCGTACAAACGGTAAAAAGGATATTAATGTTCAGGCACTTCTCGAATACCAGTAAAAAAAAATCAGTTTTAAAAGGTGGGGGGTTTGAGAAAATGGCGTCCAAATATGACGACTTAATGAATGTTTCCGCTTTTCATACGCTGTAAATTGAGACGTAATGATCAGAAACTGAAATCCTTTACAGATTTACCAGACCTTATAGAGGTGCTTATGATGATAGAAGTAAATGGTTCACATGGCCCATGGGTACCGAAAAAAATCTAAAGTTGGAAAAAATCTCAAAAGTTGTCAACATTGCAAGTTAACTGCACTGATTCCTAACGAAATCTGAGACAGTCGTGTGCACCACCCTGGACGATCTGTCGTAAAAAAAAATGGAAAACAAATACACAGTAAGGGACACTGGGTGAATCCACGAGTTAGAGGGTAACTGCATCATGACCACCACCTTGAATCTTGCTAGATACTTTTTAATGAGAGCAGGCCATGTAATATACCAATCTGGACTGGAATTTTTACCAGAAACACATTGGTGAAGTCAGTTTTATCATAAATTTAAAGAGGGAGTTAATGAGATGTGACATTAATATACGTTGTGGATTTGAAAGTCTGCATATACTATGTTCTTTCTGAAATAGTGCAATAAATTAAAATTTTATGCTTTCTAATAATAATAACTGATGGTAGCTTGCTCAGCGCTAATTAGTATAAAAAAAACCACTGGCGTAACAGGCCGATAGGCCCTGAGCCTGTCCCAACGCCATCTGTCCGTGTTTGGTGGAACTACGTCTACCTGAGTAACGGCTGTGTGGTCAGCAATGCGCGTACCTAACCACGAACAGGCGTATCAGGGGCTTACCAAACCAAGCGTGGCCGTCACGTCTTTATTCACGTGACTCCCCAATTTGCCTCACGACGATGGGTAGACGCCGAAAAGTGGGACTCCAGTCGGGAATTGAACCCGGAACTACGCGGACGTGAGTCCAACGCTCTAACCACTAAACTGTGGAGCCCCCGCTAATTAGTATACACAAGATTTTAATTTCTTGCACCGTTTCAAAAATAACAAATTATTTCCAGACTTCCAAATCAACTACACCACATATTAATGTCACATCTGATTATCTTCTTCAAAAGTAAATTAATGACAAAAATTACTTCACCAATTTATTTTTGGTAACATTCTAGTCCAGATTGATAAATTACATGAACCCCTTCCCATTTAAAAAAAATATCTAGCAAGATTCAAGATAGCGATCATGACTAACTTACCCTCTAACCCATAGTGTATTCCACCCAATGTCCATTAATGTGTATTTATTTTTCCATTTTTTAAGCATGTTTTTAGACTTAGATCACCCTATAAGTACTTATTCTTTTGATTCAAACTTTTGGCCACTGCGTCCGTCTTTATGGACGTAAGCACTTTTAATCATACTTAATGTTGTATCAAACTTCTGCCAAGTTTGTCGAAAAAGTGTTCTGAACCATTGATAGATTTACTTTTCAGAGTTTGAGAACTTCAAAGTTGCGTGAGCATTGTAGTCTAAAACTGAGTTCTTCACCAAATATGAGATCAAATGGTATAAAACTTGAAGACAAGGGGAATAATTATGTCTTTATAAAATTTTAAGTGAAAACGTATTGTAGTAGTTGTGGATGAATTATTTTCAGTAAGTAACCACTCCACGGCTTTCCGACTGATCTATGGTCGTTCGAAGGAAAGAAATGTCTTCGATAATTCAAAACTCTTTAAAATCTTACTAATTTAAAGCATCATTTAAAGAAGTACGGAAAATGTATACATTTTACAGTAAGTCACATCTTTGTGAATAACAGCTAGTCCCCTGGTCTATTAACGAAGAACTTTGGATTAGCACTCAGAAGACGGCGCAAGTTCAAGCTCTGCCTACGCCATATGATGCATCCAGTAACAATTCTCCTGTCTCATAAGAATAATATCGCAATGCTATTTCACATTAATCCACAAACTTGATGGTTTCAATTATTGAGCATGTTGATGTGTCTTAAGGCTAAATAAACGACTACATACAATTCAGACTGCAATGCGCATTGTATGAACAACGTTAACAATACCGGAAGATGCAGATAATTTATTTATTTATGGCATCTTTGGCTCAGGCCGAGGGTAGGGTAGAGGGTTTTTTTCTCAATGGAAATTTTGTCACAGGATAGGAGAATTGATAAATATGTGATTTTGTTACTGCGTCAATCCATGTCAAGTGGTCCAATGCATGTTGCTCGACAATTTTTAAAAATTCTGATTTTTGATGTGCCATGTTGTTAGTTCAAAACAATCATTATTTTAATTTTAGTGACTTTAGGTTTCGAGCTGTAGCCATATTTGTTTTCGAAGATGCGCCATTTGCTGATGATGTAAGGGGCTACGAATCTGAAGCTTTTCTGGATAAAGAGGTCTGATATAGAAGTGCTCATTCACCAAGTTTCAACCCTTAGTCGTGTCCCCACCTTTTTTTATAGAAATTATTAAAAATTCAGAAAACTGAAAAAAGTGCGTACTTCACAGGTGGGGGACCTGATAAAAATATACAATTCCTCGCCATAACAGGTCTGTATATTCTGTATATACCAAAAATTAGGAGTTTCAGATTTGACTAAGTACCTTTATTATTAACACAAAGTTATACCTACAAATAAGCATAGGCAGAAGTACGGATAACGGGGAGTTTACTGTATAGACATCATGAATCAATAGGCAGTGGATGAATAAGTCACAGATGGTTTAAGCAAAACATACAAGAACAAGTCTGATCCGGTTAAGAAGCAAACAGAACAAATGTACATGAAAACAGTCAGCCGGCTGCGCGTTCCAACAAGCAGAATTGTGGTCAGACATGCAGCAGATGGGAATTCACCACTGGTGCCTCAGTCAGATGCGTACAGCGCAAGGAGACGGTAGTGTTCGTGAAGATCTGTGTATCATTACTGCAGTTCGTTAGTGACAAAATGGAATGTGATGTAGGTAAATGAATTAGTGAAAAATGTCATAAGTGTGTGTGTAGGCCATTATCAAGATGCATGACGGCACTTCGTGACTTCAGTGAAGAGAAATCTTCTGATAATGCGAACAAGCAGTGGCACTGTAAACATATGCAACTACCATGAAGTGAAGTTTTCTCGAAAGTATCTTCATCTGTTTGGTAGTTCGTATTGCGACCCGCTAAAAATCTATAAAAAGCCTTAACTAAAAGACTCTCAGAAATTTCGAGTGCGCACTTACTAAAGGAAAAGAATTATGCAGTAGAGCTGATTCCTGGAAAACCATTATGTAGGTGCATGCTACACAAAAATCTTTGTCCTACAGTGAAAAAGTAAAAACAAAAACAATGATGATGAATCAGGAAATGAACTTGACGTTCCTCCATCAGTATTGACGTTTTGAATGCAACATGTTCAAAATTAGGTGTATCACCGGTTTCGAAAATTAAGAAAGTTAAGTGTTGAACAGAGACCAAGAGCAATTAGCAAAAAGTTACAACAGTTAACTACAGGCTTGTTTACCTGTTCCTAAAACACGTTCATATCATAAATGTGTACCTCTCAGTGACGCAAAAGTTAGATGCTTTCGCACTTCAATTTCTACTGACTCAGGAAATAAATGTGAGAAAAGCATCCTTGCAATGCCTCCAAACAGGTGACAGTTGCGTGTATTTACGACGCATCTGTGAAGTACGCACTTTTTTTCACTTTTCTGTAAAAAAAAAAGGGGGGGGACACGACTAAGGGTTGAAACTTAGTGAATGAGCACTTCTATATCAGACCTCCTTATCCAAAAAAGCTCACCTTCCTGATCATTTGAATTCTTGCAAAAATCGTCTTTTCAACTCGGAACTTTTAACGTCAATGACCTACTTTTTCTAACCTACTACACTTCATGGACGATAATGGCCAATACATAGTCTTGTAGCTTACAATCTGCTGACCACTTTGTTCCACATCGATAGAACAACTAGGGGCTGAGATACTTCAGATTCGGTAACCCCTTACAACACCACCAAATGGCGCATCTTCGAAAACAAATATGGCTGCCACTCGAAACCTAGTCACTAAAATTAAAATAATGATTGTTTTGAACTAACAACATGGTAAGGTAACTGCACATCAAAAATCAGATTTTTTAAAAATTGTCAAGCCACGATTTATTCCTTTCCTGGACCACTTGACATGGATTTACCAACTGTATGTAGACATATTGTCGAGCCCGTAACTAAGAACGGTCTTAGGAGATCTGGGCTCCTCTTCAAAATAATTTCGCTCCCCCTTCCTATAATATTATCTTGGGCACAAATAAAAATCATCTTTGTACCTATAAACACGAACTCGCGTGACCTCCCCCCCCCCCCCATAACTTTTCTATAGCCCTCTATTGCTATGACGGCCAGAGACTATTATTAATTTAGTTAATAGTGATGAAATTAAATTCATCTGAAAATGAAATAGTGATATCTAAACGAGGATGTTATCTAATGTTCATAACTTTGACAATAGGAATTATAGTGAACTAACGAACGAATGTGTTTCTAAAGCAGAAAATACACCCTACCCGTGAATTCCAGACAAGCACCGTTCTTGTCACTTCATTTCGGTTCAGATCGCTGTTTGACAATTTAACAATTTGAACTGTTGGACACACACACCTATTTTTTTACTTGTAAATAATATACAAACCCATTACGAAAACATTTTATCCATGCTTGTTCTTTTTGACACAATTTTTATTACGATCTACTGATATTTGTTTCCACTCCGCGAGGCTCTTACTTCGTTACTTATTACTTTTTTCATAGTAATTATTGTAATTACGACATTTTTCTTAGTTGTTAAGCTATATCTTACGTTCTAAGTCAAAAACACATTTGTAATTGTGGACTTGACTGTGTCTTTGCATACAGTGACAAAACCTATTTATCAATTCTTGTATTTGGTGACAAAATTACCGTCGCCCTTCCCGGGATGATGGTGTCAGCCAGGACTTAAATACCATCATAGCACTCGCCTGGTGAAATTGAGGGAAGTCAGAACGGCCGCAAGGTTACAACCCCGTACCTAGCCACTGCTATCTGAAACAATTACGTGATAATACACTACAAAATGCACTTCAATGTGTAATCCGGTTTTAGAAAAAGTCACTGATATTATAAATACCTCTTGTTCTTACATAGAGCGTCCGTAGCTCAGTAGTACAGCGTTGGCTTAGCAATCGGAAGGTCCTGGAAACGATCCCAGTGGCACCTATCCTGAAAGGGTTTCCATCACTCACACCTACCAAATGCAGGGATGGTACCCATCAACTAGGGCCTAGCTCACTACCTTCCAATATCCACATATTTGTGAAGAAATAAATAATGAAATGCGTAAAAATAATATGTATTAAACGACTATTTGAGTTTTCCCAGATTACCTTCACAATAAATAATTTACTATATTAGCTACCGTACTTAGGTAATATAGCGTTTTATATTACTAAAACTTTGTTACTTTAATATTTCATATGCTTAGAATGCAGAGTGTGATATAAAAACAAGGGATGATGTGAGTGCAAGGACACTGCACCTAATCCGCATTCTACGCATCCAAAATAAGGAAAGTCAGTGTGAAGTATATTCAACTCAACGTCATACACCACAAGTAGCTAATGTAAAGAATTTGTTCGTGATTAACTCGGTAACCTGTGGATGGAAACCTTTATTGACGCCAATAGCTTCGAAACTACTGTGAACTTTTTATCCCACCCCCACCCCCGGCGGAAATTTAACGCCCCTAGTTCAAAAATTCTTGCCACCGAAGTCAGGCTAAATAACCTAGTGGTACTTTCCTCCATCGAAGATAATGATTAAATACTTCATCCGCAAAATCCAGCTCAAACTTAAAGCCAAACAACAAAATACATGTCACTGTCTTCCCAATTATTCGATGTACGAATTACCTGCATGTATTCTGTACGATACACACTGCAACCCAAACGTATTGCTTCAAAGAATCAAGACTTGTGCTATTTTTTCACTAAGAGGTATATGTCCTCTAAATTGGAGCAAAGCCAACACCACCCCGAAAAATAAACATCTGTTATGAAACTCTCATTCGATCGAATAATTTGACAACACTCACAGGCTTTTCTTATGTTACTTTAAAAACTAGCAGTACAATTAAATATATAAATATTTTGTATCATTTTTATAGTAATATTTGTGCTACGCAATTTTGTTTACACAGAGTAGCTTGCCAAATCAAACCAAAAGTTCACGAAAACATATTACGAAATCCACACAATACACAACCTACACGTCGAGCTTTATTCACGTTTTATGCCATATAGTACAGTTATCCTTCATGTATGACGAGTTACACATATTAGGAAAGTATGAAATACTTCCGTCTTTCTCTCTTTTGTTTTCATTTACAGACCACCAATGCTTTTCGGCTGACATATATAATCTATCGGTCGTATTATAATCAAACACTGAAATAGCGCTAAATACAACAAATTTACTTTACCATGTAACAGTTCTGAATAATATTTACAACTTCTCACTTCTGCTTTCTCTCAACCCACACTATTTAAATTGAAACAACGCAAGTACGCTCCTACATTTCCATGAAACAAATGACTAACGATATTCTCACGCGCCTTTATTTCCACAGCAAAAATATTTTCAGTTTGTTTACTAAATGTGGGTAAATTTTATAACGATATTAATTTTTTAAGCCAAAGAAGCCAACACTTTTCTGGAAGTGTTGTTACAATAGCGTAAAGAAAGGTGCGTGGGTCCCCCGCGACAAACCAAAATGCCCTCCCGCAAGATTCTGAACTTCGAATTCGAAACTATACATTTTGTACGAATGTTCCCGCACCAGGCTCGTAAGTTTAGTCAGGGTTGTTCATTTTGGGTATAATGAGTGGCTATGGTGCTACAGGGGGGAGGGGATAAACCCCAGCAACCATCTACTATAGCCTGCTTTGTGTTCCTCAGTTTTATCAGTATTTTTATTTTATACATATGTCATAAACTTACAGTACCCTCCCACATTTCAAATAAAATATTGTAGTTCCCCGTTTAAAAAAAATCCGGACTTCGTTGCTGCCTGCGACTTTAATGAACAGAAAAGGAAAAAAAGCATTATATTAAAAATGCATTTGAGTTATCAAACATATAGATATATACTGAGAAAAGAAGCTTTAAACAGTAACGGCCAGTGGTTGCCTCCACCGGGTGTTGCACTCAGGCCGGGGGCTTGCCACAAAGAGTAGGGGCCATGAAAATTTTAGGGAAGGGCTATTTGTATTGGGCAAGGAAAATTTAGGAGGATCAGCCCCCCTGGCTGCAGGATTGGACATTCACTATGTGTGAGAGGATTGAATAGCTAATCAGCCACAATCAATCCATGTAGAGTAAAATTATATAACCAGTGCCGGTTCTAGAAATTTTCCTATGGGAGGCAAAGTTAAATTTTGCAGCCCTTTCCATCGATTTTAGTCAAAGAACACGACCGGCCGACACGACGACCACAACATTGTCTGGCATCACGTTATCTTCTCTGGAGCCTGTCATGGCATTACTAACTCTAGTAATGCAGTAGACCTGCCT
>JAGDQP010013139.1:0-48575 GCA_022664845.1 Lepisma saccharinum | reverse complement strand
TCTCCCGGAGGGAGGAGGTGGTCTACTGCTCCCACGCTGACCAGACGTGTTAGGAGAGGAGAGCCGAAGCTCTCAACTGTGATCGCTACCTCTTTATTCAGGTAGCCTCACGACGCTGGGTGGACGCCGCACAGGCAACACCATCTGGAGTACTGCAACGGTCACCCATCCAAGCACTGACCAGACCCAGAGCTGCTTGACTTCGGTGATCTTACGGGAACCGGTAGACCAGCTCGGCTAGGGCGTTGCCCCTATTATATATATATACAAGCAGAGAAAAATTGACTGCATTTAGAAGGAAAAAAACGTAGACTCCGGTTACAGGCAGCTTTCCTGGCGCTGCACATGCCACGGCAGGAGGACTGCATTCTGTGTGGGAGCTCAAGATTTTCTGCACTGTGTTGGAAGGAACAGAACCAAGGTAGCAAGGATAGCACAGACGTACCTGTACGTATGTTTGGTACAGAACTGACAGGGCGGGGTTCTAGATTCTCATGACGGTGGTCTAGATTTTCTAGGTCATACCTTTGATTTCCATGGTCGGTGATCTAGAATTTCTCGGCTATACTCTTGGTTTTCTTGACAGTAATGTAGATTTTCTAGGCTTAAACTTTGATTTCTTTAGCTGTTGTCTAGATTTTCTTGGTCATGCTCCTTGTTTCCTTGATGGGGTCTAGATTTTCTAGACTGAACCTTTGATTTTTAAGCGGTGGTCTAGAATTTCTTGTCCGTGCTCCTGGTTTTCTTAACGGTGGTCTAGATTTTCTGCACTACACCTTGGACATTTTGAACGGTATTCCAGATTTTTTGGAAACGTACGTAAACATAACCTGTACTTTCTATGCGCCCATCTGCGATACCCACCCCAAATTTTCTTTAACCAATTCCACACCATATTGAATTACATAGCACATGCCACAGATCGTTGTAAAAATAAATAGAAAAAGTTGTTTTGCAGAATCCAAATGTATACAAAACAAACAAACAAACTTACCTTCAAATGTCTTAATTAGAAAACTAAATATCAGAGAGGCACATTCTGCTGAGTTCACAAACAGATCATTTCTTCACCACAGTGCACAAAGTGACTATTTTCACTTTATTTACTCGGTGGCCAGTATCAAAAACAGTTATTTTGATTGGAATACACGGTAATTGCTTCTCAGCCACTACGCGCCATCACCAACCAATCTACAGTTAGATTTTACTACGCAGAAGGAAAATCCGTTTACGTAGTTTGTAGTCTCTGGGATCGTACACAGGAGTGGGATTGTGTAGTATCCGTACAAAACTATTTCAAATTGCATTAAAAGGATTTTCCGTATCCTGCAAGTGCTAACGGGGGGTAGACATGATTTTGCGTCTATTAGCGGCTGTACAGATTGGTCATGGCTGAGCAACAAATCTGTACGTAGCCTGGTATAGAAAATCTTGTGTGTGATGCAGAATCTTGCTAAATTTCGCCTCTCCGGAATATCTAGACTAAAATACAGCAATTTTTCTCTCAGGTATATATATATATTCAATGAAGAATGGAAAATCGCCAGAAGATGGACTCCCAGCAGAGATGTTTAAATGGAGAAGTGAAAAGATGAAAGAGGAACTTGCGAAATTATTCTCAATGTGCCTGAGGAAGAAAGAAATACCCTCAAGTTGGAATAATGCTGTTATAATTTTGTTGTACAAGAAAGCGGACAAAGAATGCGTGGAAAACTACAGACCAATTAGTTTACTGTCAGTTCTATACAAAATGTTCACCAAAGTTATTTTGAATCGTATTGAATGGGACTTGGATTTTAACAAGGGAAGGTAACAAGCTGGATTTCGTCGTGGATTTAGCACAATGGACCACATACAAACATTGAATGAAGTTATAGAAAGGACTAATGAATATGAACTTCCCCTATGTTTGGGATTTGTAGATTTTGAAAAAGCTTTCGATTCGGTCTCCTTGTCAGTAGTACTTAAATCACTTGAACATCAAGGCACCGAAAATGCATACATCAAGCTACTGCGAAACATTTATTAGACTGCCACATCTGTCGTTAGACTACATCAAGAAAGTGAAAAATGTAAAGTTGGAAAAGGGGTAAGGCAAGGAGATTCAATTTCTCCAAAACCGTTTTCTGCGGTCCTGGAGAGAGTGTTCCAAAATTTAAACTGGGATGAAATTGGAATTAAAATTAATGGCGAATATCTTCATCACCTACGGTTCGCTGATGATATAGTCCTGTTTGCTTCAAGTGCAGAAGAACTACAAACCAGGATGGAATAACTGAGTAATGAGAGTTCGAAAATAGGCCTTAAAATTAATTTAAGTAAAACAGAAGTCATATACAATCAACATGCTGCAAAGAGGGAAATAAAGATTAACGGAGAGACAATAGACATAGTTGATGAGTATGTTTACCTAGGCCAGCTCAAAACATCGAATGCCAAGTTGACTTTTGAAATAAATATAAAATGGCGTGGAGTTCGTTTGGAAGACTACATTTTATTTTGAAAAGCAAGCTACCAATGTGTCTGAAGCGTAAAGTTTACAGTCTATGTGTCTTACCTGTAATGATGTACGGCTGCGAAACTTGAACATTGAATGCGCAAACGACTCAAAGATTGAGAGTCACACAAAGAGCAATGGAGAGATGCATGCTAGGAATAACCAGGAGGGACAGGAAGACAAGTGAATGAATTCGCGCACAAACAAAGGTATAGGATGTAATCAAGACTAAGAAGAAGATGAAGTAGAAATGGGTCGGTCACATAGCTAGACGAACAGATGGAAGGTGGACGACAAATGTACTACATTGGATTCCTAGAGAAAAGAAACGACCGATACGACGCCCAAATATAAGATGGGCAGAGAAAATCAAGCGTTTTTCAGGAGCTATATGGATGAGGATAGCAGGAGATCGAGATATGTGGAAAGAAAGAGGGGAGGCCTTGATCCAGCAGTGGATTGAAAACGGCTGAATATGATGATGATGATGATATATTCAATACTAGGATTTCTTCGTTCGGTATTTGTCAATGGAGTTTAGACGTGGAACGGAACAACTTTCTATTTTAAAATAAAAACCTGAAATCCTGCTAGTTCAGTTGACGGGAACGGGGAGTGTTAGCGCTTTTATCTCTGTTTGTGCCTGCGCTGAAGAAAACGTTTGAGAGATATTTTTTCAAATACAGACCCATTGTCATTAAAAAAAAAAAAAAAAAAAAAAATATAACAGGGACCGTAACGGCGAGAAATGCTCTGTTTTGATACACACCGCTCAGCGTCCGGTTGTGAATTTCGATATGTTGTGTTTCTTCTGGCAGTGTAAAAAGGTGGAAACAGCTTTTTCCGAATAGCAGACACTTCCGAATAACGGACAATTTTACGTTTCCCGTTACTGTCTACTATATAGAAGTTTCACTGTATTTGGTAGGAGTATCAACTACTGGGCTTAGCAATGCAGTGGTACACGTCTTCATGTCTCGAAAACGTATAGAACTTAAGTGCCAATAATTGGGCATGAAGGTGGCCAACAAGCGGTCAGAGGGTGCCAACAAATAGGTCATTTTGTCGTTTTGAATATATATATATCCTCCCGAAGGGAGGAGTTGGTCTACTGCTCCCACGCTGACCAGACGGGTTGGGATATACTGTATATATATATATATATATATATATATAATGTTCTGCATTTTTATTGTTTCAGTGTACAATTAGTTTCGGGTACGATCTAAGAGTTTACTATAGCATAACAGTAAGGATCAACAGAAAAATAAAGCAGAAATAGATCTGCACTTCAAGTTTCAAAACCACAGTGGTCTTAAAGTGCCAATAACTGGTACGTTTACAATTTACATTAGGTGTGTAATCAGGGATGTGTTGGAAGGGGCTCGCGCAACCCTTCTCCCAAGACCTTTGTTATATTATTTGAATACACCCCTGCTGCAGGGATGTAAAGAAGGGGACTCGCAAGTGTTCTCGCGATTCCTTTGGTAAATATTTATGTTTGTTCCGAAGCCTTTGTTAAATTATGTAATTGGAGCACACCCCTGTGTATAATATTTCAGAGTACGCAATATCCTGTCTTATCTACTATGCCATTTCCATTACTGATTCGAACCGAGCAGTCTCTCAGTTGGTAGAGCGTTGGCTTAGCAGTCGGAAAGTCCTGGGAGCGATTCCAGCAGCCGCCAATTCTGATATAATTTCTTCCCAGGGGGGGTTTCCTGTTATACCAGACTAATGCTGTGAGGATCCCTACTAATTAGACCCTGGCCGACTACCTTCCAACATCCTCTCCCTCACCATATCACAGCCTGAGATGCCTAAAAGCCATAACTAAAATTCAACTTCAATCGAATACTTTAGATACCTTCCAAGCTAGTTCAATCAGCGACAATGTTTGATGATTGCTTTTGGACACATATCCCGGGGTCCGACTCGAACAAGACGAGGGGGGATGGGTAGAGCAACCCCCAGCTGAACCTTCACTGTGTCACGGGTACCAGAATGATTTAACAGATTATAACCTAATCCTGCCCTAATATTAAGCCAAATAAAAGACAGACATGACACACTTAACATTACGTGAATGACGCGGGAAAGTATCTCTAAAGTCCAAGGTGGGGATAAGTTAGATTTTGTTATAAGTAACTTTGGAGCTGCTCCATTGAAATCACTTCATGATCCTTGTACTCCTTACCTTTTTCTTATTTGAAGCAACCAAACCCAACCTAACCTAATCTTAGTTAACGTAGCGTATTGAATCTGAAGCCAAGAATGGATAAAATATGAAATTTCATGAAAGAAATGGAGAGCACAAGGTCCGTGAAGTGATTAGGCCTACAATGGAGCTGATCCATAACTTTATGATGGCTTTAATTTGGTCGAAATCAATGTTGCAACAATTGTGATAAGGGATTATTTCATGTGAGGAATAACTCAAGTATATCCAAAATATTGATTAGAGTTCATATGATACACATTAAGTTTTGTTCCACGAATTTCGAGCAAACAACAATATAATTGTAACTAACTAACATCAAACGAATAAGAAGCAAAACATTACCGGAATTGTTATGTAAAATACACTAAATCAACTGTCTAGTCAGAATTACACAATCGTAGGCTACCTAATAATTTGTTCTAGTCTTTACTTGCAAGTGAATGTCTACAAAACTTTATTATATTAAACGTTCTCCATAAATATTCTTAAAATGTTACCTTTTCTGGCATTGTGTACTGTTTTTACTATTCTGTTACAATAAATTGTGTATTTCTCTTTGAAATTTTAGAAGACAACTAAAGGATTCTCTTGTTTCTATTTGTAATTATCGTTCGTCTCTCTTCCTTGTTGTTAAGTGCTAACCCACCGTTCGTCATGGACCTCTACCTAAAACGATACTGGACTGATCGTTGCCATAAAAAAATAATGCGCCAGGGAGCAGAGAGGACAGTCCACTTCCAGCCTAATTCAATTTGGACCAACTTTTCACTTCTAATTCAGTTTCTTGCACTTGTTCTAGCTGTATGGGGCGTTTATATTTACACCTCAATTCTTGCAAATAACATAAATAAGCATAAAAAATGGTGCATATTGGACTGCATATTGAACTGAAAATCTGGTGCATATTGGATCTGACTGGAAGTGGATGATCGCATAGCTCAATGGTCATATATTAGCGACACCAATAGAATATAGAATATTCGCATGTTGAACAGAAAGTTGAAGTGCAAGAGAAAAGAAGATGAAAATGAGACTAAAGTAAAAGCTCAGAAAATAACTTCAAACACTGAGAATGCAATTTCTCATCAAATGGGGAGAAATATAATAGAAACATGAAAAGAGAATATTAACGTAGTTTTCTTTGTTGAAATTAACTTTCACATCTTCTTGAAATAAAATTGAACCAGACATTGAAACTTTATCTTGCTACATCTAGGCATCATGTCTTGGCGAGCATTCGCCGAAGATAAAGAATTCGCAAGGTATAACTCAAGACTTCTATTTAATTTATCATTATGGTATTCGTTTGGGAGAACTGAGGAAAAGAAAACCCTGGAAAACCTCAGTCAGGTTAGCTGGCGTGGGCAGCAATCGAATGCGCGTCGCGTCTTCAGACCTTACCTGAAGTCAATTATCGTACTTGAGATCGAGTTCAACAATGCAATCCTCAAGCGTCGGATAACCATTCCACCACCCCAGCTTAGTCAGAAATGGAAGCTGAAAAACGTGGTGCTGTCTTGGATCGTAGCATTCTTCCGTGACTATCCAAATGAATGCCACACAAATGAATAGGAAAAGACTCTCCATCACATAAAAGACACTTTTGTAGCGCTTCAAGAAAAGTAAAACATCATTTCCATTATTACACGCAACCACAACGCTTTCTGTTTACCGAGGAATTTTGAAAAAGAATCTGAGGTGTCTCAAAAATACAACGGATGATAGGAGACAGCCGGACTCGAAAGTCGCGAGGTGGAATCCCGCCATGGGTATAGATGTTTGTGTATTTTAACTAAACGATCAATCATGACGGGTCGAAGTCAAAAGTTACTAGACTGGCCCATACAAAGTTTTAAATAGGAAGAGTTAATTGTTATCTCAACAAGCTTGATAGATATGGAACCTTCATCATTATACAAGTTTCTGTACCTCAAGTTCTTTTTATAGAATACTACTTGTTTCCACTTCATATACTATCTGTGATAATACTAACAAAATTTCCAGATCATCCCGTTCGAACCCCGCCACCTACTCTTATGAGGGTACATAACATTTTCATTTCATTGTAATTTGTAAATAACTTGATGGAAGAGAATGTATTATTATTATTATTATTATTTTAAATCTGGAGAAAAACAAAACTTGGGCTGGGTTGCAAGAAAAATACTTAAGTGTCTTAAGCAGACCATCGAACTTACAGACCATTTTTAAGTGTCTTAAAAATCTGTCTTAAGCAGACCATCGAACTCTACATAATACTGGAGTGAGTACTTAAATAAATAAATAAATAAAAACGGGCAGCACAGCGATAAGAAGCGTATAAAACTGAGTTAGAACAGAAAATTTGGTCCATATTGGATTAGAGTGGAAGCGGACAAACAAGTTTAAACGTTTGCTCTGGCGTCTATCTTTAACACTAAGTAGTCACTCCAGTATTATGTAGAGGTCGATGGTCTAACTTACGTCAGATTTTACACTTAAGGATTTTCTTCCAACTCAGCCCTGGTTTAAGGAAGTATAAATGTCATTTCTGATGACAGAAAAGTGTTTATTTTATAGACCTGCATAATGGATCGGGAATCCGATGGACTATGATGATCGAAAGATTCGAGCGGAAATGGATTCTTTAAAAAATCTTTTAATTTCTTTCTTCTTGCTTGCTGTAGTTCACGCCGATTTATTCGGTTCATTGTCATTACAAGGGCCCATTCATTTCGCCACTAAAATCATGACCTATGTAGTGCAGAAAACATGAAACAATCGAAATTGAAAAATGCTATTCTCTACATATAGGATTTTATTTTAAAGCGGCCTTTAGACGACAGCATTTGTGCTACGACGAATCTTACGATTAGCAGTAGTGCCAGAGTGTGAAAGCAAGAATGTTGCAATAGGGCAAGATGCTATGGTATAAATTGATAACTTTTTTCTTTTTACGCTGGCACACTGCTTTCGATAAGAGTCATCATACGAGAAATTGTATCGTCTAAAGCGGCCTTAAAGCAGAACCGGATCGTAAATGAACTGAGAAACCGGCTACTCGGTTCCAAGATCCAGATCCTTGGTTCCAAGATCCGGATCGGATACCCGGAAGTGGAGGCCGGTTGTTGTCTCCACTGGGTGTTGCACTCAGGTCTGCTGCCAGTCACAAAGAGTAAGGGACCACAAACAATTTCTTGGGCTTACGAAACATACATAAAATTCAATATTTCTATTGGGGCAATGAAACTTTACTGGGGCTCAGTCCCCTGGTTGCGTGTCTGGATTTTTACTATATGTGAGAGGATTGAGTAGCTAATCAGTCACAATCAATCAACGTAAAGTTGAAGTATGTAACGTATATACAAAAGAAGTAACCAGATTATCAAATAAAGAGACGTTAGTTAATTAGTTACGATTTTGAGAAAACTTAGAAAAATGTCGTAGCTATAATATTGAGGATAGAATTTGATAGTTTGTTAACATGTTACAATTTCTCGTGGCTAGAAATTTGTGTTACTGTTATTGGTATTGTTAATATCAGTTTTAGAACCTTTGAAGCGTTTTTCAGTTCACTAAATGTTTTTTCCAAGCTATTTTGAACTATAAAGTCTAACAAGCACACAACTCCTGAGTCCTGACATTGATCGAAATTCTTCTGGCGAGTAGATTGAAGACAGTTCGTGACAACATAGCTTTCCTTTGTCAAGACATGTGTAAACTGAACATAATTTCTCCCAAGTTTGTTTTGGAAAATTCCAAAAGCAACTCGGAAATTTCTCTGGAATAAACAGCGTGGCTGCCATAACGTACCATGTGAATGTTAAGCGGGATTTTGCTTCGCAACTAATCACATCCCATACTTCCTTTGTTTCCCTTGCCCATTCCATTCTTTCACTCTTTCTCCTTCTTCATACCGTGTTTGTATTGTCTGTTGTTTCACTCGAATCATCAAGCTGGTCTCTTATACGTCTAATTTTAGTTTCAAAGTGGAAAATAGCCTTTTGTGCCAAGGAAGAGTCAATTTCTCGATTTTGAAGTTGATTAAACAAAATTTCCACAAGAGAAATTAAAATGGCTGCTAATAAGTGTTTTCTTGAGTACTTCAGCCCGATGGATTGTGTTTGAATTTTTCTCTTCCTCCATCTTCACTATCTTGTTCATACACTGAATAATATCCTTTTTATGTTCAAAGACAGTATTTACGCTTGTGGACAGGAAGTTCACAACGAATATTACTAGCTCGGTGTAACCGTTTCCTAACGAGTGAATCTACAACTGCAACTCGCTGGGGACTACCAGAAAAAAGTACACGCCTTGCAAATTTGAGAAAAAATATTACCAGGTGTGTAAATATGAAACCGGAATTTGTGCATAGACGGCGTTAGCTGTCACTGTGGTTATCGTAAAAGTGCGTCCTTGGCGCCACTTGCTTGTTTTGACTGCTGATAACGATTTGCAACTCACAACCAGACAAGTTTCATGTCATAGTGTAGTGTTCAATAGCGTTGAACATGGCGCAATTTGTACCTACAAACTACGATGTGCGGACAGCATTGATTTTTTGTTACCATTTGAAGAAAACTGCTAATGAATCGCCCGCATGCTTGTCGAAGCTTATGGTGATCATGCTCTTGGTAAGTCACAGTGCTATGCGTGGCTTAAAATTTAAAAGTGACGATTTTGACGAGAGAAACGAAGAACGTGGAAGACCACCGAAAAAGTTTGCAGACAGCGAATTGCAAACTTTGTTGGATGAGGATGACGCTCAAACGCAACAACAACTCGCGGATCAATTAAATGTGACACGAGAAGCAGTTTCCATACGTTTAAAAGTCATGGGCAAGATCCAGAAGGTGAGAAAATGGGTTCCACATGCATTGACTGAACGACAGCAGGAAAACTGAAAAAACACTTGCGAAATTCTGCTCGCCAGGTACAAAAGGAAATCATTTCTCCATCGAATTGTGACTGGTGACGAAAAGTGGGTCTATTTCGAGAATCCTAAGCGTAAAAGATCGGGTAACTCCAGGAGAACCGGCGACATCGACTGCAAGACCAAATCGCTATGGACGGAAGACAATGCTTTGTGTTTGGTGGGATCAGAAGAGAGTGATCTATTATGAACTGCCGAAACCTGGCGAAACCGTTAATACCCAACGTTACCGACAACAAATGATCGATTTGCATCAAGCTTTGCGTGAAAATCGACCAGAATATGACCAAAGACAACATAAAGTGATTGTGCCTCACGATAAAGCAACCTCCCACACAGCAAAACCGATCAAGGAAACGATTGGGACGTTTGGCTGGAAAATTCTTCCACATGTGGCTTACTCACCAGACTTGGTGCCTTCCGATTTTCACTTATTTGCATCCATGGGACACGCACTTGCTGACCAGCGCTTCACATCTTACGAAAATGTACGAAAATGGCTTGATGACTGGTTTGCAGCACAAGAGACACAGTTGTTTTGGACTGGCATCCACACATTGCCGGAACGATGGCAGAAATGTATCGCTAGCGATGGTCAATACTTCGAATAAAATAGTTCTTAGCATTGTCATCCAATCACTGTGTCTTTTCTGTACATAAATTCCGGTTCCATATTTACGCACCTGGTACATTTCTATTTATAGAAGCAGCTTTCATCATAAATAGATTCACTTGATGAGCGTAGCAATGTATATACACAGCATTTGAAATGGAACAATACAATGCTTTAAAATTATGATTTCGCGATTAAAGTAAGATGAGTCGCGCGCAATGATCTCTATCTAAAAGCGATACTGGACTTACTGCTTCCATTGAAAATTTCATGAATATATGAAGCCAGTAAGCAAAGAGGACACTTTATATCGTTTGTCCACTTCCAGTCTAAACCAATATGGACCAAATTTTCAGTTCTAACTCAATTTTTTTCCCACTTGATACGCTGTGTGTCCCATTTTTTATTTATTTCTTATTTCTTACAAAAAAACCGTAATATTATTTACAGTATTTTCTTACATGCAGAGTACCGTATACTATTATATGAATAACTCAGGAATTAAAACTTAAATAAAGAAACGGGCTGCACAGCGATAAGAAGTGTATAAAATCGAGTTAGAACCGAAAATTTGTTCTGCATTGGATTAGACTGGAAGTGGATGTACGAGTTTAAATATTTGCTCTGGCTTCTATCTTTCAACACTAAGCAGCCACACCAGTATCGTTACGTAAAGCTCGAAGTTCGCACGTGAGGCAGCATTCTGTGTCAAAAACCAAAAAACGAAACGGACGAATAGACAACAAAACGGACGCGCTCTCTCTCTCTTACACACACACACACACACACACACACACACACAGAGAGAGAGAGAGAGAGAGAGAGAGAGAGAGAGAGACCACAAGTGCAATCTTCCTGATGCAATGAAGTACTCAGGAGGGGAGAAAATAGTAGAAAGACTCGTTGCTTGCATGGTCGCTGCAACGTCTCAATGCCTATGATAATTGCTATTATCAATGCCACTCGAACATGCAAGTGAAGGAGAGCCTCTGTAGCGAATTAGGCTTTAAAAGAGGTGCGGGCAAATTACAACACCAACATTAAACTGTGAACTTTGAAGTATTTTTTTCTCTTCCTAAAAGGAAAGTATGGCTTTTTTGAACACCGAGGGGTAGAATAATATTATTACATATTTTAGAGTGATTGAAATACAAATTAAATAACTTAATAAACTTGGTGTTTAGCAACAAACAAACCAACACTGGCACACACCGCCACTAGCACCCTATTCCAAGACCTGGATCCGATTCCAAGATTTTCCTTATAAAGTTTTAGGAAACGAATCTTCGGTTCTGAGATGCGGCTGGCTCTGGTTTGGTCGACCATCCATATTTCATTGGAATTTAGGAACATTAATTCATTATTTATGTGCGTTCTCTACTTTTCCATTACATGACAGGCTATGTCACAAAATCACGTAACCGACTACGTCATTTTCTGAATCCATGCTTAACGTAATGTTGTGAATCACTGATAAAGCTATGTGGGAAATAGTGTTGTGTACATCTGTAGCAGTAAACAGAGGCGGCGATTAGCGGTTAAAAGTCGGGGCAAGTTAGTCTTTGGATATTTGAATCAGTGTATAGCATGTTTGGAGGACGTGTGAACGACTTTTCAAAAGTTGAATTGCATAAATAGCGATATTCTTGTACCTCGGTTTTTAAAATTATATTTTGTTTATTATTAGTGTTATTGTCACATGAACATAAACTCAAAGTAACTATCAACACTTAATATGTAGGAAACATGTTCTGTGACAGTTTACATGGTCAGCAGGGACATACTCAGAGGCAGTCCGGGGGTCCGAAATTAAGATTTTTTTGGGGGTAAAATGAGTATAGTTTTGACAAAATTATATGCGTTTTACGTAAATTTCACACCCAGACATACCTCGGACGCCCCTGCCGAAACCAGTTTCCAGGTAGGTTCTATATGCAAAAATATTAAAATAAATTTCACAATAAATAAATAGATGGACATGTCAATATTAATATAGAATCGCATCGAGAACAATACTACCCAATATGTTAAATTCCTTTACACAACTGGTCTGTATATGGTAGCATGTTGAAAAATTCAGCGTTAAGTCGGTCACTGCAGAGACCAGGAATCGAACCCGGTTCCCCCAGTTGTATCCTAGATAGCACGTGATTATGTCCGAGTGGCGTCCCACGGACCTCCTAAACTGCCGAGTTGTATCCCGGGGTACACAAGGAGGTCTATAACGCGTTCCTTGGACGTCCTGCTGGGATATCCCAAAATCATCCCGGTGAGACGTCCCAGGGACGTCCTAAACTGCCGAATCGTATACTTGGACGTCCTACTGGTATATCTCAAATTCATCCCGATATGACGTCCGTTGGATGTCCCACAGAAGTCCTATGCGTACATGATCATCAGTGATTCTGAAAGATTCCCTCTGTGGAGTTGTTACCCCGCAGAATCTCGAGCGAACACAGAACTTTATTTTTGCGGTGAAAAATCGATAGAACTTACACCCTCCCAATTTTGATTTAACCCCTCCCCAACTGAAAACCCTGGCGAAATCTCTGGCAAGAATGCATTCCCTTTGCTTTTCTTGTGATTAAGGAATTTTGGTAGTTATTTAAGAAAATTTTGCAGACAATGATACAGCGTTCGAAACTTATATATATATTTAAAAAAAATCCTAATTGGTGTTTCATCCGGGTTTTCTCAGTCACAAGAAGTAAGTTGCGAGAAAGTACCTTCACACATAGCCATAGGCAAGCATTCACTTCCCTTCCTACATTCTTAATCTCATTCCTATCTCGACCTGAGCAAGATGTGTAAATGCCATTAAAAATTAACTCAGTTTTGTACGAATCACGTAATGCCCCTCAACTGTTGATTGTTTTCAAAAGTGCGGGTTGCGATCAGCGTTGCCAACCGTACGACCCTGGCCGTATTTGTACGGTAATTTCACCCCTCTGTACGGCTTACGGCCCAAATGCAGGGCCGTACGCATTTTATACGGCCCTGGGCAAAATTGAAAATTAAAAAAACTAAATATCACATCAAATAGACAAAGGAATAGTTAACTAAAAATATTTCTTCAATTGAATGGGTAATCTGGTGACCTAGCGATCAGCAGCGTTAAGCAATGAAGTCAGGTGAGTAGGCCTATTACAACAGCGATGAGATTGAGAATTGCTTTTCGGGTATTTCCCGTTGGCTTTCGCTTCGGGAATGTTCCGTTGGCTTGGCTTTCTTTTCGGGGAAGTCCCGTTGGTTCTGAAGACAGTGAAGAGATTAAGAGAAGTTGAATTGGATCAATGTCGCTCGCTCGCTGTAAGCTGTAACTTGCTTACATCTGTAACAGATGACGATCGGGCTGTGCATAGTGTGATTAGTGTTGGGTGAATGTAAAAGTTTTCTGCGTTTTATGTTTTTTTAGTGCGTTAAAATTTTCATAAAGGTTAGTGATATTATTAGTTTATACGACTTTTGTAAGTAAATAAGGATGGACTCCGAGGACGAATGTGGTCCATCTACACCAAGAAAGAGCAAGACTAAAACTGAAAGAAGAAAACAACGATACAGAGAAGCGTGGGAAAAAAATCCAGAATACAAGAATTGGTTACGTAGTGATCCAGTGACTGAGGATAAAGCTAAGTGTAAAGTATGTAACGTAAGTTTTGTATCGGATTTAAGTAATGTGAAAAGACACGACAAAAGTGAAAGTCACATAAAAAACATGAAAAGTGTGTCGTTTTCTGGTCAGCGTAATTTAAGTTCATTTTTAATAAAAGAGGACCATCTCACGAGTGTAGATAAACTGGCCCACGTAGCAGAAATTAAGTTCGCGGGTTTCCTAGCAGAGCATAATATATCATTTAAAGCAATGGACCACTTGCAAGACGTGATAAAACAGTCTTTCCCTGATTCAAAAATTGCAGAATAAATGCAAATGAAACGCACCAAGTGTACAGCAATCGTGAAAAATGTTATAGGTAGGTGTCATGAAACGGAATTAGCGAACGCGTTAAAGTCTGTAAAATTCAGTGTCCTAACAGACGTATCTACGGATATCGCGAGTGTGAAAACTTCGTGTGTTGTGGTCCGTTATTTCGATTCTGCCTCAAATAAAATTGTAAGCAAATTTTGGAACCTCAACAATGTTCATGACGATGCGAACTCTGGTAAAATGAATGAAGGTGCAACTAGTGAAAATTTATTTCAGGGTATTATTAACTCTATATCAGAATTTGACATTCCTTTGGAAAACTGTGTTGGGTTTGCTTCGGATGGGTGCAACGTAATGATGGGTTCGGGGAATTCGGTCATGACTCGTTTTAAAGAGAGGTGTCCCGGTATAATCGTATTAAAGTGTGTATGTCACTCACTTCATCTCTGTGCAAGTGAGGCTTGCAAATACCTCCCTAGAAGTTATGAGGACTTAGCTCGCAGTATTTATAATTATTTTGGAGCTAGTGCAAAACGTCAGGCAGAGTTAAAGGAATTTCAGATGTAAAATAAATTTGATAAAAGTGAAACAGAGAAATCGACTTTTAACATCAAGAATTAGTGCATGTGTGTTATCAAGTCAGTGCGTCCAGAATAATGGCTCAACATGTCGAGATTTTATTGCCACTGAAGACATGCTCAAATCAATGACAAAGCGTTGTCTTTATGGGATTCCTAAGCAACCGTCTCAACAACAAAGCAGCAATCTATGCGGTGATGATGGAGATGCTGATGACGACGAAGACGACCCCTTCACTTTCGACAACTAAGTATGGTGAGTGAAAAGTCAACTTACTTTTACCTTAAATTCAAATTGCTTTTATAGCTAAAATAGGGAATTCATTCAGAATTTTAGCTTAATTTCTTGAATCACAAATTACTTACTTTTAAACATTTTCTCCCATATAATTGTTCTCATATTCCCTAAAATATAGAACGATAACTTGGAAATTGTAGTAGTAAAATGTTAACTTGAGGTATGATTCAAATATACGGCCCTGAGGTAAAAAATACGGCCTATTTTCAAGTGGTGTACGGCCTTCTTGCGTTCCGAGGTTGGCAACGTTGGTTGCGATGCGTAATTGTTTTCTTGTTATAAACTTCGATGGTAAGAGGTAGAAAGCGTAGGGCTAATGCTATTTCAAAATACATAGAAACGAAGATGGCACATGGAGGCCATGTCGTCACTAGACCAGTTAAACACGGATTATATCACAAGACTCATTAGCGAACCAACCCAGCCTCCATAGGATTGCATTTATTTTTTATTTTTTTATAATTCGGTTACAGGTCGAAGAAACCTTTCGCTTTCATAGCCCAAAAAGTCGACAACGTTTTCTCGACCAACAGCCAGCTTCAGGATATTAACAGCTAATTCCAGTTTTGCTTCAAATACTTTCCCAGCTAATAGTAATCTAAACGCGTGGGATATCATTGATTGAAGAAGTTCTTCGCTTTCAGATATCTCGTCCAGATAGCTGCGGAATTCGGAATTTATTTTATGTAATGCTTGAATGCGGGTGAAACCATTGTCAATGGTACAAGTATTGATTAATTTCATTCTGCTCCTCCTTACTGTTTTTTCGCCTCCCCATTTAATCACAACATTCGACATTGGCAAGACAGGTGCTGCAGGAGTAGTTCTTTTTTTCTTCCAGATTTCTTCTTCCAGTTCATCTGTCTGTTTTTCATGCGATGATTACTTTTCTTTCCTCTTCAAGGCTTTACGTTTGTGTCTCAGAATTGTATTGAAATCTATGAGTCGCGCAGTGACGTTTGCTTCCAACTTTTGAATCAGTCTTCCTGGTTTGAAGTGGGTTTTCCCTAGAACTTGGTTTCTCAGCAGACTTGTTTATGGAGAAAAACTTGACCCGTGATCTTGATCCAGTAGTAATTGAATACTTATATGATAAAGGTTCTGGAATGTCCGAGAGGTAAGCGCGCTTGCGGTTACGGGTTCAATTACCGCCGGAGCCCTTTCCCGGGTCGAGCCACTCCCCCGCCGGATGCCACCGCCGCTAGGTCAATGCCCAGTACCTTAGTCTGGACCCAGTATGTGTCTGTGTACAGTGAAACTTAAATTCATTTGTTACGTTAAGGAAACATTGTAATGAGTTTCGAAGTATTTACTTTTTGTCACAAATATTTTTTTAGATTTAGAAAGTTGGAGGACGAGATAGTTAAGCACAGTGCTGTAGTCCTAGAATTTTCACAGGGTATTTTCGCTGTGAATGTTTTAGTTTATGAACCTGTAAGCGAAAACTACACTAACAAAAAATGGCTCTGTTGTTAAATGCTTTTCTGTGCCCAAGGGCGACCACCACTTGTTTGTTGGCAAAAAGATAAAAATGAATTTTATGGGCGGTAACAGCACTATGGCTTACGCCCGTCCCGATACGGGGAAGCCCCTTATCTTTGTCACGTCTACTTGTTTGTTGGTGTTAAATCAATAGAACAAACGGTGTTGGTTTCAGTGATTCAACACAATGGATGTGTTGTTAATACTAATTCAACAGAGCACAGGGTGTCTGTACTAGTATAATTGCAGTGCTGAATCACCGAAATCAGAACGTTTGTTGTAATACAAATATTGGTGGTCGCCCTGGGATACCGAAAAGTGTTGAATTAACGCAAACATTTGTTTGCAATGTACGTTTCCGTTTTTAGGCTTTAGAACTTTGAAAACAGAACACGAGAAAAACAATATATATACGCGTCATTACTTACTGAAGAAATTAGTATATTTGTTGGCACAATGCGCTGCAGTACGTAAGCACACAAATACATGTAAAATACCCGAAATTATTTATATTCGTCTCAATCATTTTGCAGTGTTTTTGTTATCACTGTTCACAGTTACCAGATACTGAGAATGAGAACTAAATATTTTCATTAGCTGTATGGGATAAACCTCGAAATTCTATGTTGATAAATTTCAAAATGCCCTAATGTTGTTAAACATAGGTTTATGAAAAGTGTCATTATACATGTTGACGATACATTGCATGTATGGATTTAGTTAGTTCTAAGCAAGCACATTGAAGCAAAAGCTTGAAACAATACTGGAATTTATAATGTGAACTCCATTTTTTAAAATATATCATTGATGGAATGGAAATATTTACAAAATAACCTACAGACGTTAAAATTCTTGCAAGTATGAAAGAAAATATTTTTTTTAAAAAACTAATTTTCAATTATTTTCCAGTAAAAGAAACTGTTTCGAAAATAAGGAAAATGTTTTTAAAATATACCGGAAATATTCCGTGCTATGTGAATGAAACGTATGTTGAATCCTAGACCATCCGTAGTTATAGCATCTGGTAACCCTATGACCAGTTAGCATTAATGTTGCAAATTGATTAAAGGTGAGTCCAGATTAGGCCTTGTTGATCAACATGTTTGTGCGCGCGAGGATTATCTAAAGACCGTGACAATCTTCAATAAATTAATTTGCTTAACAAGTAACGATGCGTATGTATTCTCCTTGTCTTCAAACTTCCTAACAAGAATGAAATTGTTTATTTTGGTTTACTGCACAAAAATGTGCACTGACTTTGTACAATTTTTTGCGTGACGTTTATATAAATTGTCACCTTCTTTAGATAATCCTCGCGCGCACAAACATGTTGATCAACAAGGCCTAATGTAGACTTACCATAAGACAACACCTGTAAATAATGTAGGCTCTTATATGTTCCTTCTTTCGTGTGTGTGTTTCAACCTATTGTATTACATTCTGCCAACAAATATAGTAATTTCTGCAGTAATTAATTATGCGAATATTCCCTTAGTCTTGTTTTCTGTTTTCAAAGTTCGGAGTAGGAAAGAAACGACCGATGATTTCGTCGTTTTGAGACAGTCCACACCAACATGTGCACGCAGATAAATTTAACCTAATGTAGACTCACCCTTATGCATCCGCTCTGTCCGTCTGTCGAAAACTTTCGACTCAGGAACTACTACCCCGTGCTAGGATTTTTGAAACAAATTAAACTAACAAATATACTGTTCAAATTAACTGTACATTTTGTGTGCATTTCTGCCAATTATAGTACTTAATAACTCAATTGCGACAAATCCTGATGCGCATCATTTAGTTTTCCCCTTCTCAACATTTTGTTCCCAATCATGGGAACAAAAAGTATTTGACAGTAATAAACAAGCCGGAGTCACAGCCAAATTCAATAAATAAATGAAATGAAAGTAGATGGTATACGCTAATGTCTCAGGTTAACCAAAAGGTGTACGGCGTATACCCTCGACTACAGCCCTGGGTAGGCAGTCTTGGTGTGTAAAATATCACTTAGGGTGGGATTTCCGTAAAACTCCACATAAAGAATAAAAACAACTTCTGGCTGGTATAATTGAATCAGTTATTTCAGAAACCGGACTTCTACACCTTTTTAATGATTTGCGTTATTAGTACAAATGATATGATGATAGGCAGTCGGTCACCTGAAACTCCTCCGACCGAAGACTATATTGTTGTATAGATGACCGATTTGTCTAAAACCATAGCTCCTTTCTCGTAAGCATTTATACGCAGAATTCAAATCCGCCAGAAAGTGGAGATGTCCGTCTGGTTTCTGAAATAACTGATTCAATTTCTCTCTCTCTCGTCCTTACCCCCCTTACACACGCTCCGATTTTCTTCAGACCTGCCGGAAGACTTTTTTTGCATGAAGGAAATCGGAAAAGTAGTGGAGCATTGCTTTAAATGGAGCTTTGTACACGTTCAGACAAAGAGTTCTTCAGTTTTTTTTTTTTTTTGCCGGACAGCTGCCGGAACACTCCACCAGGCTTTCCGATTCAATGCAAAAGCAATGAGTGCTTGACACCTTCAGACTTGTATCAGACAATGTCGTCCCGGTTTCAGTATTTCCATGCCACTGTTTTATAATTAAATCTCCTGTTTCTTTGCATTACCTACTGTTTTACTGTTAATTTTCTTCCTTAAATACCATAAACTTTCCTATT
Source organism: Lepisma saccharinum (assembly GCA_022664845.1). Taxonomy (NCBI): domain Eukaryota; kingdom Metazoa; phylum Arthropoda; class Insecta; order Zygentoma; family Lepismatidae; genus Lepisma; species Lepisma saccharinum. The sequence goes on along the minus strand of JAGDQP010013139.1, from coordinate 29,365 downwards.
ATTAAAAGAGAATAAAAAATCCATCGTGGTGTACCCCATAACGTAGAAATATTAACGGTTTATATGTGATATATAATGTTATATCTTAGAAGTGTTGATTTCCGTACTTGTCTCCTCAGCCCTTCATTCTTGTTTCAACTATTGTCACAAGACTTCCTTTTTTTCGCTTGTGCAAAATAATTATTGGGTAGCCATGATCCATTGAATATTGAGGACTGCACGTACACTGTAACCCGATCTCGTGGAAGGTAAAACAAAAACAGCCAGACTTGTAAACAAAATTTTATGTGGACAACAGCATACAAAAGGATTTCTCTCAGTATCGCAGAGTCTTTTGTTTGCGATAGACAGTTTAACCAAAGTAGTGCAAAGATTGCTTTAAACCCGAGTGAATTTTGTCTTCAGGTTTCCTTCCGACATGTCGGAAGCATGTGGATAATGTTGTGTTAATGAGGAAAGAGAGAGAGAGAGAGAGAGAGAGAGAGAGAGAGAGAGATAGTTTATACAGTGTGTTCCATAGCTCATGTTCCTTTCTTCTTTTCAATTTTGGAATATAATAAATCCATGCTTTTCTCTGTAATTTTGCTGGCACGTAAGGAAGGAGTGGGTGCATGAGTATGTAAAATTGAATAAGATTAATTACAGATACATTGGACCCAGGGTCGGATTTATACGTCTAGGCGCCCTAGGCCCATGACTTCCAGCGCCCCCGCCCCTCCAACCTCACCACTTCCGTCATTTCCCCCTTCCTACCCTCACATGATGACAAATGACTCTTCTCCGTCTTCTAGCCATTAATAATAATAACCAGATATTAATGATTTAACGCTGGTAATGTGGTTATTTACAAAGTACTTTTAAATAATTTTATAACAATAAAATAATTTCATTAAACACAATGAGCAATTTTAATTAAATTATTGTAGGCTAGTTGTTGAAAATATTTTAATTACACTGAACGAGAATGTAATACAAACTATTTTTCAATTTTATTATTTACAATATTGTTATTACATTTCGTTCACGGCTTTTATGCAGCTTTAAGAATAATCATAGCTGCAGCCGTTTTTAGACTCTACTTTTGCTAACATCACAAATGGCACAGTACAGTTTAGTGATAGATTTACAATTTTAACAATTACAAACTCTAAAATTTAATAAATACCTTTATAAATTTTTAAGAAGAAAAAGAAACTAAAAATTAACAATTCCAATCACAAAACAACACACTAAAATTTCCTAAATACATTTATAAAGTTTAAAAATCTAAAAAATACAATTTCAGTAACAACCACAAAGCACAAAAATACAAAAACACTTTAAAGTAAATTAAAGAATGGTAAAGTCATCATATTTTTCCCTCGGTATTTAGTATTTACTGATTCATCCTCTTTTCCACTTCTCTTTATGTAGGAAAAAGGAAACGTAGATTTACAGAATTGAACCGTGCTATGTACCGGTATCTATTAGTAAGTATATCGGTCCACCCGCCAATACGTCACCCCTAAGAACTAGCAAAATTCAAAGCGACATTACAAACAACTTATTAGCTTCGTTAAATAATCTTTGAATTTTAAACACCATTTCCGGGAATATTCATCTCCTGAAGATATAAAGTCAAGTTAGGGAGGAAATGTTTCTTCTGTCATAAAAGACACGTTAAGATAATTTTTAAATTTGTAAGGTCTTTAAATCCATCTTTGGATCAGACCAGGATAGAGTACGGGAGGGTAGCGGCCGGTATCTTAGTTAAGGTACAACTCTGATGTTTGTCTAGTGAAACTGAAGGAAACTAAAGGGAAATGCCAGTCAGGATGATTGGCAGCCGGATTACAACGAACGGTCCATTGCGGACCCGAAAAGCCACTTTAGAATTCCTCATATACAAAAATTGACATAAATTACGCCTTCATGGATACTTAACACAAAGTATCTCTTGCCCATTAGCAGAGGTATCAATGGCAGCGACGCCCAATATGTAACATAGACTAAAAAAATAAAAAAAGTTTTTAAAGACATACTTTTCTTAAACAATTCCTACTGTTGTGCATTGGTTACGTGCGGCCTTAAAAGAGTTCGGACTTCGAGCTCGTAATATCAGCGGATGACGTCCCAGACAAATCACTCTTCTGGGAGCATGACTTCTCTGGATTTGGCTCAGAGAAAGAATAAGATAACTCTTAAAATCACAGAAGACATAAAAACATCAAATAACCAGCTTACAATGCCTGCCGAGCGCCAGTCAAATCTACTAAAAAAATGATATTAAATTTTGCCCCAGCTCCTGGCTGATATACAACCCGCACGACACATCACTAAGAATACCTAACGGGAGCCAGATACCTGCCTCACAGATACATAAAATTACGGTTCGGCTGCGGCGAAGTAGGCTACGAACTTAACAGAGCTGTAAATAACATAAATCAAAATAATGCTGCTCAAAGTAGAATCAACTTGCTTTATAAGTGTGATGTTTTAGGATGAAACTCTTATTGTGAATGATACTCAAGTTTTTTTCTGAGAAAGATTAAATAGTACTTTATTTTCTGAAAATTCTTTACTTGCTCTAATTTTTTGTTCAAATTCATCTAACGAAGATTCTCTAGTGCTCCAATAATCTTAATTTTCGATCCACCCAAAAGTCCCATACCGAATCCCCCCAGCCATACGTAGAGCGGAAAACTCTACGAGGAAAATTGTTTATCCAAGAGTCGGTAGAAGACTCTTGGCCAAATTTTTGAGAACGGCAATAGTTCTCAGTATTCCTCTAAAGGAGAGTCGGTAATGAACTCTCATCGCTTACCTATGAATTTAAATATAGTGCTTTGATCAAATGTCTGTTCCCCTTCGGCCTGGTTGCGAACCTGGACTCACTTCGTTGAACGCACAGGTTTGAGCCGAGAACTCTCAAACTTTAACAAATGTCCAAACCGACAGTATCCCTAGCTATTCCTACCTTAGAAGAAAAACAATTCTTTATATCAATCTTCACAAAAACTCAAATCTGGTTCAAACTGTGTGGCTATATAATTAATACGTCGTCTAATTTTCCTCTCGGGCTCCTACATGTGGGATGGATTGGAGTGAAATTATTTAAACTTAACTTATCCCCAAGCAAAGATCGTCAAAGATCGACTTAAAAAAAAAAAACGCCGTCAAAGGAACTGGTCAATAGACTTCAGTGAAATTTCCTTGCGCTGGCCAGATTCATATCTCATTCCCTATCACCCACTTTCTAGGGGGGGCTTGGAGTGCAAATTACTAAATTTAAAGTTACTCCCCAACAAAGTAGTCGATCGGTAAAAATCGACCGAAGCAAAGGTATTCGGGACTCGATATGCAGCAGTAGCCTCCCTTCCTAATACTCCCAAATTTTCTTCCCCACAAATTTAAAATCTGGCAGAATCGCGGGACGGTCGCGGCAGCAAAACTTAGCATGTCCCAAGAAATTACTGAATTCCCGTATTCGCACCCAATCATTATCGGGACATTATGAAATAATTTAAATCGAATCAAACGGGAATCGATCCCGGAGCCAGTGAGTCCTTAGCAGTAATGTTCATACTATACCTCTACTGCATGTCTGCCGTATTCTCTATCTCCGAAAATTTCCATCACGGCTGCTCACTGGTCTCGAGCAACGGCCCCTGATGCTGCTCGTCCGAAGACAAAATTTACTCTGAAAACTGCGACCTCCACCTCCCCCACAACCGATTTAAAGCTTATATAGTTCCTTGACGCAAAAAGCCCACTAGCCTGCTGGCTACCAAAGGAGAGGACACAGAAGTAGCTCAACCAACAACAAAAACGGGGTAAAAAATAGCTATTCACTCCCTCAGACTTTTTTTTGTACCGTGAAAAATTAAAGAAAAATATAAAGAAAATGGCCGAAGAGAAATCCGCTGGCCCCTTGCTCTTTCGACTTTCTCCTGGTTCAGCTGGAAAAATACTTTAGAAATACATACAAATATTCAAATTATTACAAACTGAGTATATAAGAATTAGAATATAGAACAACAAAACATTAACATTATTTAATACCTAAATATGTCCCGACCGGGCTTTATTAGCATATACACATAAGAATATTATTAGTAATATATATTTTTTTCAAATTAAATGAATAACTAAATATAATTTATTTACACATTTGTTAATGGGAAAAGGAGTTGTGGTACACAGTGCCACAACATTACTAAAAAGCAAAAAAAAAAAAAAAAGTTTATGCATGACTAAAAAGAAAAGCATGATACGATTTCTCATATACAGTAAATTTATAAATTCTTCAATGGATGCGCCCTATGCTTTTCTTTTAAGTCATGCATAAACAAAATTATTTTTTTACGTTTTAGTACGAATTGTTTAAGAAAAGTACGTGTTTAAAAGTTATTTTTTTTAAAATTTTTTACCAAAATCCTAAAGTGTTCTTCAATCAGTCAAACGCCTAATCGTTGCAGTCTAGTATTTATGAGTAATATTAAAAAAAAAACCAACTAAATATGCTTTCAAATTATATAAATATATACAAATATATGAAAGTAACAATGGAATATTGTGTTGTCACCGGACGTACGTCACTATGCAAAATTTCATCATTGTATGAGATCGGGAAATGAGTTAAATGAACGTTGGAAGATTTGAGGACACCATGAGCCATTGTGAACTAAAGAGAGTAATACTGATTGTTGGTGTACAAAGACAAAAATAGGAATAAATAATATTCCTAAAATAGGCTCTAATCTTTGTTCTACTATTTCTAATGTAAATTAACATAACTTTAAATTACCTGAAGTCAGTTATTTACGACAGGGTCAGGCGGTTCAAAGGTGACAGTATTTGGCGCTCTCTCTTAATGATTTTTTCTAAATATTGTTTTCGTCTCGCGTTTTAAATAGCAAATTATATATTTTTTCTTGTAAAGTGCGCCCCTAGGTTTGGGCCTATGCATAAATCCGGCCCTGATTGGACCAACTGCGAAAGTGATTTTGTCTTTTTTGGAAATTAGTGTGGGTTTCCCTCCTTTTTCGTTTTAATTCAGCCTTAACATTGTTTTCCATAAGCTGAAAATCACTTTCACAGTTTTCGCTACGGTAGATAATGAAACGTTGGCCCAATATTTCTCTAATTAACCGTATTCACGTTTTACGTACCTTTCTCCGTCACGTGCTAGCAAAATTATAGCGAAAAATATTGATTCTTCTCAAACTTGACAAGGAAAAGGTGACAGGAGTTACGGAAGGCACTGGAAGTTAAAAAAAAAAGCTAAAGAGCTAATTTAGAAACAATGAGAGAGAGATAGCAACTCTAACTTTCTTTCTGTCTCTCTCTCCATTCGCCTTCGTCGCACGAAATCCATCCATCCATTGTTCATTGAGTAATGAGTATTAGTAAGCATGGCGAGAAAACGGAGAAATAGATGTTCCAAACCGGATCGGATGAAAACCTGATGTCGGTCAGACAAATCGGAAGCTTGCCGGATAAATTGTGTGTAAGCAGCCTTACTGTAAACAATTTTCAAGTGGTACCACCAAATAAGCGCACGCGGCACGCCTATGTGCAAGTTTCAGCCCCATCAATTTTCTAACGCAATTCATAGCCCAGAAAAAGACGATAATGAAGCTGTTTCCTGTGTTTATGCCATTCCAAGCCAGGTCACTTTTTTATCAGGTTTTTCGGTATCCCTTTTAGTAATGAGGTTTATATATATATATATACAGAGAGAGAGAGAGAGAGATACGACTTCCTTTATCTTTTGTTGGTATTCTCGATACTGGCATGAGGATCACTGCTGTAAAGTAGGGTACTGTAGCTTTGTACTGCACGTGTACAAGTATGTTTTTTTTTTAGAATATATATACAGTATATATCTTCGAAGAATCGTTTGGAAGGGGAAACTGGACATATAGTGGTTAGAATTATGTTCCTGTAGGCATTTTGTTTTCAATTGAATTTTTTAAATGATTTTAACCATGTAATAGTGAAAAATACATGTAAATAATATTAATGTAAAGATAAATTTATCGCAGATGCATAACGCCATTTCTTTCGCTACTAGCATGCTATCTTGTTCCGGCCGCTCCCCTTCGGCTTGCGTCGTGGTTTCCTATTGATATCTTCCACGCAGATCATCATGCCAACTTTGTCCGTAAGATAACTTTTCGTTATATATTTGAACGGAGATTCACCTTTAGCAACGTCAATAGTCACTGAATTCTAGGCTCGTTCAACAGCGCTGGAAACGTAACGAACTTGCTCTGTAGCGTAGAGCGAGGAGTTGTTTTTCCCAGAATTCCACAGTGAAAAGTTGACGAGGAAGAAGCCAAGCGTCGTTCTCTTCGCCATTTGGTGTTGTAGTGTCTGGACGTTGTGTTCATTGTGTGATAATTAATCATGGCAGAAAATCAAGAATATGAAGAAATGGCTAATGGCGAATTTCAACAGGAAGGTGGCGAAGGTTTTGAACAACAAGAAGGAGACCAGGTTAACGGAGAAGCTGTTGAGGGCGAAGGTGGTGAAGGCGGCGAGGGCGAAGGTGACGAAGCCGGTACTGAAGCTCCAGCAGATAGTGGAAGTGCAGAGGCTCCAGGGCGCGATGATGATAAGTAAGAAATTTTAATTTAAAATTTTATATTCAGTTTCCGACGAAAGGAAAGTTAGATCGCTTGGGAATTAAATATGGGAAACCTTTCGTAGGGTTCAAAATTTACATGGAATTTTCATTTAACAAGATGGCTTCTTATGCGTGGAAGGGCACCAATTTTTATATCTGCGTCCATCCATTTACTGGTTCGAAATTTGGGTCTATAGTATTGTAATTTCAGTTCGGGTACATATATTTGGCATATATATATTGTGGTGGGGTGTTACCGATATTGAATATAAATTTAGCCCACGCGGTCATTAGAAAATTGGATGTTAAATAATTTTCTGTGAACCCAAGTAAATTAGGTGCATACGTGTTTTTTTTTTTTAAATCTTAAAAATGTGAATACTTTCGAGTAGGAACGTTTGGAATTTGATAGGCGGTTTGTGAAGGTATTTTGCAGGACTTGTATTTTATTTTGTTGCATGTCGTAGGGAGGGATGAGGCACTATTTGTAGATGCTTCTGTAAAAATTTACTCAGAAGTTAGGCATAACACTTTTTTTGCGGATTTTAAAATTCCTTTCAGCTGATCTTAATTTTATTAGGTTCCGATAGTGACAGCTGCATGTATCCAATAAAGGTTAATTTTTCGTGTCCTAGTTTCAGATGTATTAATTTTCAGAATTTTCTTGCCTGGATAGGAATTGATGTAAATTTACTATTGTAATTACTGTACTGTCCGTTCTGTTAATGAAGTGCACTTTAAGGTACAAGCTATAGCATATCACGGTACATTCGTTGGCGAATAATGTAGTACGCATTCTGGAAAGGTTTGAGGTAGGTAAATTATTGGATTGAGATTAGGGAAGTTGCGTATACTTCAGAAGTATTTAATCTATTGAATGCTGAATGTAATGTTAAATCGAGGTGATGAATGAAAGTGCATCTTATTCATTGTTCTTGCACTCATCTCTTAGATTTTGCTTCGGTCTGCATTCTGCGCATCCGGAGTAGGAATGGAGCATTTGAAGAATGTTAAAAGCACTGCACAAGTGCTCGTAAACAGTTATTTTGACTTGTCTGCGTCTTAAGCAAGAAAAGTTGCTGGGTAGGTGGAGCAACTGTCGGTATCGGTACGCCTGTCAAACATTTGGGACCCACTGAAGAAAGCATCCTATGTTATTTATTTCTAGGTGTGATTTTCTAGATTGATAAATTGGTATTTTTCTTAAGTAGCTAAGTTTGTAATTTACCACTTAAGCCGGGAAATATTGAGGGCTCCTCGCTCCAGTCCCCATTTTTAACATTTTTCAAAATATTTCAAAAACTAAGGGTACTATCAAAAATATAAATTCATAGCGCACTAGAACTTTCAAATTACTATGAAATGCAATGGAAAGCGATCTCGAAATCTTGTAGATTGATGAGTGCAAGACTTCATTTAAATAATGACGTCATAATCTTTGAAAACTTATCACTCGCCAATCGACACGATCTCGAAGTCGTTCTCCATTTAATTCCATAGTAATTCGTAAGTTCTAGTGCGATATGAATTTACATTTTTAATTCCTCTGTTTTTGATATGGGAGGAGCCCTCTTTAGTTTACTCACCATACTGTAGTCTGAGATACACATTTCTAAGAGGAGAGCCCCCACCACAGGACATGGGATAGTACACAATCCGGATTCAGTTTACTCTAGGGTCCAGAAAAAATGTAACGTTCCCAACTTGAGGTAGTGTTGAAGTGCAAGATAATATAAAAGGTTCTCGTTACGGAAGTGTGAAATGGGAGTGGAAGGTTTCTGCCTCTTGTGTATTTAACAAAATAATTGACATCACTTCAGATTGCTGGTTGCTAGGTGTATAGAAGTGCCTGTAACCGGAAATACAGCTGGTAAGAATTTATAACTTTTGGATGAAGGCAGTATAGTTTTATAGAGCAATATGTTTAACTACGGAACTGCTGCCACTTCGTAGCTATAGCGGTGCAGCCAATACAGAGAATAGATTGATTTCTCCTGCGGGCAACCGTTGATCAGTTTAATACTGTTTGCCTCGCATTGGGAAAGTTGTGTTTTCACGCAAGTGGGGTTGGGAAAGTTGTTTTCACGCAAGTGGGGAAACTGTTGCACTACGATTGGTGGGGTGGTCAGCTTGGTTGAGTTTTTCCTTCTGAACACTTAACCACGTTACAACTTTGAATGGTAGTGTGTGATCGCTCATATGTGTGGAGGATTAATTTCTGTATTGCTAAAGTTGCTGTACGTATATTTTACCCAGTCCATGATGTGATCCCGACCGCGGATTTTGGGTGCGGTCTGCCAAATTTTTGAAATTCGGCGAAAGTAATTAAGGTAGTTGTATTGATAGGATTAAGAGAAGCCATAAACCGTGAAATAATTTTAGTACGCAGAGGTTATACTAGTTCATACGTGCTCAGGGTGCGCGTGCTGTAATTATCTAGGCTAACCCTGGAAGTGCATACTGGGGTAGAGTATCCCACTTGTAAAAAGTATCACACCACAAGTATAGAAAATTTAAAAAAAAAAGTAATTTTGTAGGGGAAGGAAACGCGATTTTTTAAGCTATATTTAAAAGTTTATGCTTTTCAGCCAACACTACGAAATTTTTAAATTTTCAGTTTGCATTTTTCAAAGGTGCGATATTTGATGGTATTTAATAATTGCACTTTAGTTATGTAAAAGCATTTTTATGGTCTTCCGTTGCTGAGAACAAAATACCAGAATTATTAGGCCCAATTTCTCGAGGCATGCTATGCCACGGTGCACTTACCTTTGAATTAATTTGACTATTCACAGGGTTCATTAATGTCCTCACTGTTCGATGCATTGGAGACGTGTTAGTTATACGCAGTTACAAATAAAAAAAATAACTGATCTCTTACTAGTCTTCGCTCGTTAGCCATTAATGTATTGCGTTAGTTTTTGTGAGGAAGTAGCTTGATATTCGGGTTTGAAGTTTATCAATTCTCAAGATTATCCGGGGGTTGGAGTCTTGTCACTGGCGTGTTTTTTCTACAATTCGTCAGTCGAATGCTAATAACTAATCTGCTAACTTCGCTCTTACTGAGGCGGTCATCCCTGAGGTCTGCTTGTTCAGCGCATACAATTCAGTGTATAAGTTGTTTCAGGCTCTACTTGGTAGTACCGGTACTTAGTCGTGATAGCAGTTGTACGTTTATACCCTCAGGTGGGGTGTCATTAGGAAATTTTCAACGAAAGATTTTCGAATGCTCAGTACTTGCATCTTACCACAGTTGCATCATGATGGAAAAGTGCCAATATAAAGGAAATGTTTTTAATTCAAAATAGTCTTTTCAAAATGTGTGTTCAGTAATGAGGAAACAAATTATTGCCATTAAAGTATTAATTTCAAATTTATGAACCTTTAATTTTCCCCTCAAAATTAATTATAGTTCTTGCCGTAACTTTGCCATTTATAATAAAAATCACTATAACAAAATTTGTTGGAGACTGGAGAATTCATATATGGTATAGCCCAAATTCTTGCAGAGATAGACAAAAAGCATAATTATACTGAGGTACTGTTCCACAAAAAAATGAAAGGTTTCAGCTTTAGCTAGAGTACATCTGATAAAGCATTAACAACTTTGTTTTTTTATATACAAATTTGTTCAAACTTTTTTTTTTTGTCACCCCTCCTGACAGTACTTAGCGGCCGTAGCTCACGTGGTAGAGCGTTAGCAATCTGAACTTCCGGGAATGATCCCAGTGGTCGTCCATCCTCTATCTGAACCTGATGCCTAAAATTAATAAATTTAAAGTCTAGTGCATTATAATGACTTTATACTTTATTGGACCCTCTTTCTCCGATTTTTGATTGCGATTACTATTGTACAGCCAGTTAGCCTACTCTTCAAAAGTTCTCAACCGTATATTCTCCATACGATTTGAACTCTCGGATGGTGCCTTTTTAAAGTGAGATCTTTTATAAAATGGACTGTCAAATTTGGGAACTGCTTTCGTAAGTCTTGTAAATGTCTTTCTAGTGCCTTTTTTAGCCCTTTGTGTTTCGAACTATTGAGTTGTCTGATATACACAGGTCAGCACCATTAGTAGATTTCAGTGTGCCTTTCACCTTATTCGATGCCAAGTCGCGGCCATTGATCTGTTTTCAAATTTCGTGGTACTTTGAGTGTCCATAAATAGTACTTTGAGCAAAGTATATCTACATTAACGGTTGGGCAGTGATGCATATTTTCCGTATAGCAGGGTTGCAAACTTGGAAAAAATAAATTCACAGGTCCGAAGAATTAAATGCTGTTAATTATGTTGTAGATAGTGGAATCTTTGGGTTCTTTTGATGTTTTAGCCGTGAATTTTACAAAACTGGTTCATTAAGGTGTTAACATGAAAGTGGTATAAATTTCATGTTGGCATGGCACTGGGAATTCAACAAATTCGATGGACTTGGCAATTTCACTAAATGGTCCCTGAGAGCAAGGCAAGTCTGTTCATGTTCAGTGTAACAAGTCTGAAACTTGTCCTGTGCCATTGTACTCATAAAATTTCCACCGCAAGTAATATTGGATTACAACGAAGAGTAGTTACCTACAGCATGTTGTAACCCCTTATTATTGAAGTACGAAAGGAGCAGAAAATAACTGAGATGGTATAAAAATCTGCTACACTTGCAGACTAGTAAAATATGATGCTTATATTAAACGGGTTCGTCAGGTAAGTCTGAGGGGGTGAAAACTACAGTACAAATAAGACTTAAGACTGGCTTACGTGTTTTTCTTTAATTTCACATCGGTTCATTCTTTATGGGTGATTCTCCAACACTGCGAACTTTCATTTTTTTGTGCTCTTCTCACTTTGCACTTGCTCATCAATCATCACTGTCAGCCCGGCCCTGACTGGATCCTACAAGCATCACATACCTTGTAACTAGTCGGCAGGTGTGGCAGTTTTTATATCTGATACCATTTAGTTTTCTGCTGTTTTTGTCCACTATTAGGTGGGTTAACTTTGTGTAGGTTCTTACTAGTAATTCACACGACAGTATGAGTACAGGCTTGCACTTCGGTATCGCACCTTTAGACAGTAACACATACCTCCAGCTCCCAGTACCATCCAACGTGAAATTTGACATTTAAATCAAGGTCGAAGGTCATGTGATATGACCTAATAAAATTTGATTCAGGAAAACTTGAACTCTACGCTTTAGGATGAACTCTACGCTTAGCTGCAAGGAAAAAGGTAAGAATTTTTTCGGCCCCGTCCTAAGTCTGCAACCCTGCTACACGAAACAATGGCAAAAAATGACTCCAAATATTTTTGAGGATTACATTCTGAACTGTCTGCGCCCAAATATACCGTCGTCGGCGTTGTATATTTTGATATTCTAAAAGTTTGCAAGGTTATTTTTCCAAAGTTCATCAAACTGTTTCCTGCTTTCATTAGTTTTATTCATACCCAGGCCAATGTCACTGTCTGCATTGAAGGGGTTTGGAGAACTATATTACGGTGTGGAACATTGTGCTAAGTGTTCTGAATGTGTATTAGAGAATAAGGTTAATGTAAAGCAACTATCTCCGTATGTCTAATGTATTTTTATCGTTACAAGGAATTTCAACGCTGCTGCTACAAATTCAAGTCTAAGAGTTCTATCTGGGAAGGAAGTTTATAACCGATTCAAGTGATCGATCTATGCTGATTTTTTTTGTTCATTGTTGAAAGCTTTTGTTAGATCACAACAAACAAGCGATTTCAACAATAAAGGAAAATAAAGCTGCATTGATCACTCTTGAATTGGTTTTGAATTTACTTCCCTGAAAGTTGAAATTCTCTAGGCTTGAATTTGTAGGAGCAGCATTAAAATTTCGCGCCACGATAAAATACATTACACCAGCGTTCCGCAAGCTATTTTCAAGTGCGGACGTTTTATTAGTTGGTAGGTTTAACGGTCCACCCTGCGCCTGTCCCATGACAGGCCTCGGTGGTTCGCGGACCAGCTGCATTACACACATACGGCGGTAGTTGTCATTTTTTGTTGATCGTTGCTTAATTTAACCTTAAGAACGCAACGCAGTTCTTGTCAGCCGAGCCCGCATTTCTCTCTGCCAGTCGGCCCATTACTGCACCCGTCAAGTTCGTTGCTGAGTATTTATCTTTCCGCGAATGTTAAATGTACTAATAATGGAGTGTCTTTAATTTCTGGCATGCTCTTTTAATAAGTTTGACCTCAATATTACCTTGTAAATGAGACCTTAAGGCAATTTCGGCTCAGACGGGTAGATACCATCCCGGCAATTGCCTGGTGAAAGGGAAGCCCTAAAAATCCTCACTTCCCAGGGAATGAGCGCTTCCCTTTACTCAGGCGCGAGAACTCGTGTTACGCAGTTTCATGCGTGCATTACTCACCTCGATTTTTTGAAAGTGTTGATTTCGACTTTAAAATTTGAAAAAGCGAACATGGTGTAATTAAACTCCTTGGTTTTAAAAATTCTCAGCCGGAAATAGGTTAAAATTTAATTCTTTAAGGCCTGCTGCAGTAAAGTGCAGTTGTTTTTCGTTCAGAATTTTAGTGACGTTTAATTTTAGTGAAGATTACGATCGCCTTCCCCCGCATGATTTGGTACATAATTTCTAAGAAGTCTAGAAATCGCCCTCTTACCTCTTAATTTTGAGTGATTTGGGAGGCGTGGGTTTTACGTGTACCAAAACGTATAAACAAATTACAATTTGTCTCATGAAAGCTAAGATGTTTCGCTCGTGTAAATACGTACGAAAGGCACATTCTTCGGCAAACGTATGAAAGGTTAAACTTTAATACAGTGATAAGACATTGCTGGGAGCATTGTCAACTAAAAATTTCTATCGTGACACCTTGTCTTTTATTAACTCGATAGGAGGATTTACTGACAATCATTGAGGCGGTCTACGTAAAGAGAACATAGGCAATGTTAAAGCAAACTGCTATGTGCCCCCTTATTACGTTGACCGCCTCATTTTTTTAAAAGTACGTTTCAAACTAATACGAGGAAACTGACTAAATTACTTTCCAATATGGCATTTGCGTTAACTGACAATGTGAAGAAAAGGTTCTTCACTTAGAAGTTTCCTAAGTAATGTAAGTCTTCAAATAAATATATAAATGCTGTTCATAGACTGTCACCACACCGACGGCACATATGTGCCGCTGTCATTACTGATTTGTCAGTTTACTTCGGTTTGGTATACGTTAAACACCTGCTGTTTGTAAGCGGTCTGTCGTGATGCGTGGCACAAATGTGTCGCTTGGTTTGTCTGTAGATTCATTTGGTAAAAATAGTGTTGACTTGGCACCACTGTTCTTTACGTTTTTTAAAGAGCTGACTCAATGTGGATTTGTCAGTCACCGTGAAAGTAACAATAACGTTTGGATAGTGATTTATTTTGCTGTCAATTACATTTACAGTGTTTCAAAGCTTATAACATCATTATCTTATGGAACCAAGGCCTAAGCGACGAAGCTCGTCGTTAATCATTGACAGTGAAATTGATCGTCAGTTAGCAGGTGACTCATGTTAGTTCGTTCTTCGAAAATAATGAAAAAATGTTGAAAGTTTTAAATTCCCCCCTCCCTGATACGGAATTTTATCGTTAATTATAAATACATGCTTCATTGCTATACACCGAGCGACTCATGTCACCGATAAAAATGATATAAAAAATTTTAAAAATTATAGATGTATGAATTTGACGGGAGTACCGGAGCAGTACGTTTGGGCGCAAAGCCATATATCTAAATAGGTTAATTACTTAAATGGGTTATAATGTATTTCATAACTAGAACCCGGATGTTTACGCATTAAAAGCCTTGAAAATAGGCACTAATATTACAAAAACTGCACAACTTAAAGTAAAAAAATTAAGAAATTTCATCTTCAAAACCTCTAAATTTTCGTTACGTTATAGTATGTCCTATGGTAAACAGTTACTGAAAGTCGGTTGCATTAAGTGCTTGGTTTAGTTCTAGTAAATTTTTGTATAATGCAGAAAAAAACCTTTAATATCTCGAACGTAAAGGAATAGGGATTTTGGATATTCATAACATTGTATTACTGCTTATTATGTATTTGCAACAGAGTTCGAAAGGAAACAGTGAAACAAGAAGTGAACAGTGAAATCTAATAGATATTGAATAATTTATTTTGTCTTGTTGCATTTACCATATCATTCCATGACGGAATTATGGGCCAAACCCCGCAAGTATTCTACAATGTCAACAGTTTCAAATTTCTGTACAATACGGTGAATTCTTTCATCTGGCTGAATATATTTTCTTTTCTTAGGTGGCTCTGCTCCTCGAAGTATTGCCTCGTATTTCAATGTATAGTTAGTGCCTATAAGTGCTTATTTTTGTGAAATCTGAAATAACTTTCTATTAATACAATAGTTTCAACTATCCGGCCTAATGGGCAGATCGGATAACAAAAAAAGCATTCAATAAATACTCACTTCCTGAGCCACCCATAGCATTAAAAGCACCATTTTTATTCCCAGCTCTTATTAATTTTTTCTGACCTCTTGGTACAGGCCAGTACTTGTTATTTTTAGTTTTTGCAAAATTATTTGTGGAAGTTTCTCTTAATTTCCAGTGCCTATTTTCATATTTTAGAGCCTAAACAACCCCGGCCTTTAGTTATAAAATACACTATAACATATGTAGGTAGGTAAACCTATTTGGATATAAGGTTTTGCGCTCAAATGTCATTGACCCTAAAATACTGAGTATATTAGTGATAAAACATACTTAAAACAATTTTCAGTTTTGGTTTGTGATGAGGGGCATGTATGTATATGATGGCAGGTACACTGACAATGTCTTTTTTTAGTGTGGTCTTTGGAAACCTCAAATTCAGTTTTCAAAGTCTTAAGTTAGTATCTTCCAATTTTTTCGCGGTTTTTTCATTCGACGAGGTGTGTAGTGTCAATCAGCTCCTTTCTGACAAATTTTAAGAATTAAGTAGCTGAAAAAAAATTAAATTTACGATTCGTGGTTATTCGTGGATCAAAATCGACGTTGAAGTATTGATATAATTTTGATCTAATCACGCGTCTGGTAACGAATTTAGATTTTTACTTTTTGATGTGTAAAATTTTCCAGGATGAATAAACTTGTTTTGAAACTACACGCCTTGCATAGCCATGCACACAATACAAATGGTTTTGATGGTAATTCTCGCTTTATCTTGAACACTTCCTCAAAGTTCGGCACTTAGAAGGAACCTCGGGTTGGAGTTTTACTGTACAAATTCTCCTCCCTCAAAAATATATCCT
This sequence comes from Lepisma saccharinum, assembly GCA_022664845.1. Classification (NCBI taxonomy): domain Eukaryota; kingdom Metazoa; phylum Arthropoda; class Insecta; order Zygentoma; family Lepismatidae; genus Lepisma; species Lepisma saccharinum. The sequence goes on along the minus strand of JAGDQP010013139.1, from coordinate 13,471 downwards.
AAGTCGTCGTCCTTTACTGTGGATATCATAACCATTGTCATCCACTTTTATATCGTAGTATTGTATTTAGTTTTTTCCATAGTTCTGGGGGGGGGGGGAATCTGTGGTAATTGCCGCACGATTCAAATTTCACCAGGCGAATATTAGTACGATACCTAGAGCAGGGGGACTTAGCAAGTGCTTGTCATGTGTAACAAGCCCATGACTTCGGTACCAGATACTTCATTGTATACCAGGTTTTCCTTTTCTAATAATTCTTTTTGAATAATTGTCAGTTGTAAGATTGTTGCTTCTGTTTAGAACTGGTAAACTTATTATTCTCTAATTCTACAGTATAGCAGCGATTTAGTTTGTATTATCAATAACTAATAGCTATGCAATATATTAGTCAGGGTCTGGTTAGGAAACATGGGAGTAGGCCTACGACGCAACTTCGATATTGATATAGGATCGTGAATTATTAATGCACGGGTTCTTGGAACCACTACGGATACTAAGGGTTGTGATAGCTCATTGCAGTTGCCTGATTTTATGCTACAGGCGCACCGCAACAATAGGCTTTGGGTATTAAAATTGCTTTTGTCGGCCTAATGTCCAATGTGTGCATTTGTCGGTGTAACGTATTAAGTTCGTTGATAAGGCCTTTGATATTTTAATTAGCTGAAAAGCTGTTCCTTGCTCTGGATTGTTCCGTTTAAGTTTGAGGAATCTCGTAAGAGCAGCTGAAGCCGTTCGGATGATGTCGAGCGAGCGTACATGGCGCACAGTTTACTAGTCGTGCACTGAAATTCAGCTCATTCTTACATAGGCACCTGTCAGTTAAGTGTTCTTTGAAAATTGATGTTTGTGACAGTAACATTTTTTATGTTGATTTTATGATTAACTAGTTTCCTGTAGTTATTTTTGTTTCAGCATTCAGAAGACATTTGCCAATGGAGTTTTGTAACTGCGTTCCCATTACAAAATATTTTTTCCAACTTGAGTGTAAAATGACAGGTGTCTTTATGAAATTTGTAAAGGCGTAAGCCAAGTGCCATACTCTTAAAGAGTTGTAAAATCTTGTGTTTTGATTTAAAAATGACTAAAATGAGTACTGTGGGTAGAAAGAGTAATGTGAGCGGAAATGTTTTTTTGTAATTTTGCAATTACGTGTATTAATAAGCAAGAACAAATAAATCCCTTTCCGATATTTTGAGTTTGGTCCCTGTGCGTCATGTGTGCTCGTTTGAGAATTCGTTTAGTGAGTTGTGCCTGAATTTCTGAATTAAGTTACCTGTTTTATGATGTGCGGCTCATTTATCGAATTCATTTCGGAATGAAAATGGTGCCTCAACTGCCTCTACTATTTTTAGTCATTAAATGTTGTAAGAGATTTAAAGCTAACAAATAGAATACCATTCTAGATTTGCTATTCTGTTTCAGATTCAGATGTCTTAATGTTATTAACATTTGTAAAGATTAAAAGAAAGAATTAAAAGTTCTAAAGTTTGCCCATTATTAAAGAAAGTAGAGTACTTTAATATATTTTCTAGTCCTTCATTCAGAACAGATTCTCAGATTGCTGTTTACTATTTGACTACATCCAGCAGAGGCGTATTTAATTCTATTCAGCTTTAGAACTGGTTTCTGACAGGTTGCTTATTCTGTGAATTGTAAACTAACTGAACTTCTCCTCCTCCAGGTGTGACGCTCATAGGCAAGACGCAAAGATGATGACATCCAGCTGCTGACCCATGGTATTTATTCCTGGGTTCTTTCTTGTGGTGACGTCTTGACAAAGTAATTGTTCTACACTTTGTAGAACGTTGGTCAATTAGTGTAGTCCTTATTTTGATGACCATATTTCTAGACGATATTGCTCTTGCCATGGTACCTCACCTGTACTATTATTCATATGAAAGCTTAAAAGTTTGATTAAACTTAAAGTTGCTCATAATCATTACTTTCCACTTTACATCCAGCATTTAAGTTTACAGATTACTGTGCAAATTTTCTCAAGATTTTTCAGAGGCGTTTCTAAGTTGTGGCTCAGTTTCTTGGCTGTAGTCATTGCTGAACCTGCTGTAATGAGCAAGGTATTAAAGATGGTAAAGTACATATACATAATTAAAAAGCCATAACAATTGTTAACATTCCTTGCTAAAAATTTCATATATCTGGTGTACTCATTCTTGTTTGATGATAATACTGACTTGTTCACATCTCTTTTCCAGAAAGTTGTTCGTCGGAGGATTGAGTTGGGAAACCACAGACAGTAAGTTATTTCCAAGAGCGATTAATAATTTTTTAAGTAATACTGCTATTTGTAAAATTGTTTTTTAAACACAAATTGTAGAAAAGTAATGTTTTCAATTTTTAATAAAGGTGGCATTTTACAATTACGTAACCGGGAAGTATTGTGCCGTATGGGGAGGTAACATAATGCACAGACAGTGATGTTAGTACAAAAGTATATCAGTGATTTACATTCCATGATTCGGAGCTGCCTTAAATTTTCGGGTAAACTTTCGATCATCATACCACTCCATTAACAGTAGAGCTGATGTGGCATGGTATGAAATGCAGGGTGAGGGAATTATCTATGGAAAAACGTAAGAGCGCGTGCGGCAGGCCGCGGAGTGTGCCACCCTGAAAAAAACCTGGCATACTGAGGTAATTTTTTAAGTGAAACTGGTAAATCTAAATTTGAGGGGAAACTCTGGGACATTTGATGTGAACATGTCCACAGTAAGAGCACTGCCCCGGGAAGGCGGTCGTGTTCGATTCCCACTGCTGACCGGATTTTTGAGTGGTAAAATTTTATATTTTGCAGAATAGTTTTTTTTTTTCTAAATTGTGAAATACCAGTAATATAAAATATGCTTGGTTTGTGTGGATGCTGGTGTGATTAAACAAAAGTAATCGCGTATTTACATGTTCCACTAATAAGAATTAGGGGAATAATTAGAAAATTGGATTTTTTCAACAAATTTGAAAAAATAAAATATGAAATCTGGAAAACTAATTTTCCACTGCGCGGAGCCTACGTTCCCGACAATTGCTAGCTTACTTTCTATAGATAATTCGCTCATCCGGTACTTCCAAGTCTGATTACTCCAGAATTCAGAAGTCCAATGAGTTCAGAAGCGATTCCTCTTAGTAATTCCCAGTAATTTTTAGTAGTAAATGCATGTCGAACTGATCATAATAATTAAGACTGCGTATGCTAACAGATGGCAATGAGGAAACAAAACTGTTGTAGTTTTCTCATTGTTCATGGAGCCACGCATGTTTTAAAAAAAAGTTCTGCGTATGAAATCTGCGCAAAAGAAATGTTAACGTGCTGGAGAATTGTGGAGGTTTATTTCGACCTACCTTTACTTCAGATGATTTCTGGATATTTCGTACTTTGGGGAATACCCTGTGCAACCTTTGGACAGTTTTTGAATAGAGCATGTTTGAATTCAGCTTGCCGCACAAACTCTGCGGTTACTAGTGTTGGGAAGTATGAAGCAGGAGTTCGCTCACTACTGGCAGTCTATTTGCTCCGAAACTCGAGATTTCCACTCCGGTAACCTGAGCGATTTTCAATTTTTCGTGTATTTTAGAATTTTGTGCATTACGTTACAACCTTGTACGTACATGTTTATGCAGTAAAGATTCTTGTGGGCCTGATAGCTGCTAGCTGATGTCGAGACTGCTGCACTATTGTATCTTTTCAGTTCGCCTCATTTCTCAATGCTATAAGTCTGTGCCTTGAGTTAATAGTTTTTTAAATATGGTTCAGTGGTACTATACTTTCCAAATGTGTATTTTTTTCATACTGGAGAAATTTCGGTAGGTGTTCAGTTTTTAAAGCATTTAACTTCAAGTTCGGTTTATAATTGTCAAGTACAAATTCGAGAAATCTTAAAGGCAGTGTACACTGAGCAAGTTAAATTTTCATTCTCTCAATGAAGTGCTTGTCTATATTAAGATTTAATACTGAAAATCCAGAAATGTATTGCATGTTTCATTGTGTGATTGATATTTTTTTTTCCAGAGGAATTGAGAGAACATTTTAGTAAATACGGTGAAATAGAAAGTATAAATGTCAAGACAGATCCCAATACTGGGCGATCTCGTGGTTTCGCATTTATAGTGTTTTCGTCGGCAGAAGCAATCGATAAGGTAAGCATTTTGAAAGTAGTGCTTAGTTCTTTAGTTTTGATTTTTCAATGTAATCCTCGTGCATTATTCTGTACCGTTGTAACCCTCGTAACACTACATTCCTGAGATTTACCATATATAATCTGCGTGGTGCCATAAACAACTAGTTGGGAAACATTCACTTTAGTGACACCACATTTTGACACGTAATCTGTCCTATTTACGCAAATCTACTTCAGGCAGTATTAGTGCGTAGTTTATTTACTACGAAATAATTTTACGTATAAGAAATCCTGCTTTGTTGGAATATATCAATTTAAAAACTAACTCATGGTAAGTTTTTTTTTTTTTTTCGTTATGTCTGTAGAACTCTAAATTTAAAGTGCTAATTTACGTACACACAATTTAGAACAGTTACTTGTACTGGCTTGGAATCAAGAGTTAAGATCAGAATGAACTTTTAATAAAACTTAAAATACTTTCGTACAGAAACCATGGAGATGAGACTTCAAATCTCTTCCTATATTGATAGGATGAGTGAGTTACCTTGGGCGTAGTACCTATTTTTTTTTACTAGCACAAATCTATGCTTAATCTGTAAGACATTTAGGGGGGGGGGGGAAATTCCAAATTAAATTTCTTCCTCTTCAGTTTGTGCTTAGATCGTTCTGCATTGTGCTGTACGTATATTCAGTATTTCAACAAGTATCTTGATTGAATGTTCTCATTTGCTGGCATTGCATCATTGGAGCGTTTGAATAATGAACTATCAGTTTCCTTACTGGAATTAACAGCTTGTTGGTGCGTGTTCGGCAAATTGTTTCAGCATGTTAGAAGTACTGTTGCAGCTGGGAATGCATTTATGATGGCGCTAGTATCACCAAAACATTCGTGTTTGCAGGAACAACTCGTCTGAAGCAGCGTTTCCAATGCAGAATGATTCGAACACTATAATGCCATAAAAGAAAGTGTAAGGATAGAACGAGATATGTTGTTTTTCTATTAAAGAAAGGAATGCGCAAGAGACATTCTTCGTATTTTAATGAAAGATGCATGACTCAACGTACGTCACATTGGTCATGGAAGGGTAGTGAGAAGTCTATATCTAATGTACCATTGTGTTGCACATTGTCCATTGTCGTTCTTCTAAGGTAATTAAACTGTTTCCAGAGGTTAGCATGATATACTAGTATCCGAAATATGACTAGTTCGAATCCCGTTCACACCAGTTGGGGAGAGAACCGTGTAATCACAAGAGCTTTCGTAGCTGTGGTAGAGCATTGGCTCAGCATTCGAGAGGTAGTAGGTTCAATCCCAGTGACCGACCATGCTGACAGGTCCGTCCAGGGTTTTTCCTGTCACCAGGCAAATGCCGGAATGCACCTTCAACTTAGGCCCTGGCTGATATCCTGTATTTCCTCCCCTACCCCACCCTGAAACTGATGCCTTATGAATTAAATCAATTCAATTGAACATAGAATGATCCATGAAAATTTACAGGGTGAGGAAGTAATATTCACTTCCGAAGCGGTGTAATCTCCTTAATGCAATGAGAATTCGGAGTGGCAGAGGTTTGCACGTGATCACGGGTTCAGTTCCGTATGGAGTTCATTGAACGGAGTGTTTCGGAACCTACTTTACCGAAAAAATACTTTGTCCTTTAAAGCTCGTTTATGAAGTTAATAACAAACCAATAAATTCTTTGAAAATTATGGCTGTAACTCCCCGAAACAATATAGCTCGCAAAATCAACAACGTACGTTCCCGGAGCATTAAATATTCCCTCTATGCGCAGTAGGCAAGGAGGGAAGATATTTCTTTGATTACGGCGCTATTCTTGTATTCGTTTGGGAAGCGATTGAAAGAGTAAATCGGTACAGGATGGTTGGTCTATATTCATTCCTTTACCATCTGAGGAATGGCTTCTACCTTACGAGAGTCCCAGCCATCACAAGAGCTACATAATGTCCTTAGGGATTTCATCGGGACACGAATTGAATTGATTTATGGGTTTTAGGCATCTTAGGCGGAAAATGTCATCGGGACAAAAGCTGTATAAACAGTGATACACCCGCACCAAATCAGTTGACTCGTAGGTAGGTACGCGGATTCGAGGCCCGCGAGCGATCATCCTGGCTGAGTTTTTCCAAGGTTTCTCGTTTCACCAGACAGATGTCAGGAGAGAACTATAAGGCAAGGTCTTGGCCGCTACCCTTCAAGTAAACATATTATAATTACTAATATCCTAATAAGCTTTATTCTGCCAACGCTAGTGAATATGCGTAGGATAAGCCAGTGACAGTACATTCTGATCAACGCAATTAATCGAAATACTGACCTTTATTAACGTGAGAAATATAACCAGACCGCCATTTTTTTTTTTTTTTTTTTTACTTCTGTAAAATTTGCTTTTTCTGAGATACGCGGTTTTGCATCTTAAGCTACGAATTATTATAGTTATCCGTTCGTAGCTGGCCGATTCAGCAGAATAGCAAAGCGCTTCAGGTCTTGTATTCACACAACTTCTTCAGTTAGCACTTCTGCAATCACCGTTCGACTGGCGTGTCTGTTGTCCTTGCACCTGTTTACATGCTGGTTCGCGGAGTAACAAATGACCCAGTGAATTGTGCTTCAATATGATGGGAATTTCTAATTCACTTATTTATGATGAAATTTATCCAGTTCTGCTACTGAGTGTATTTTGAGGAGACTACCGCCTGAGAAAGATAATGTAAGCAATAATTAGGAGTGAGTTCATACAAGGTATATTTATAGTGGTGTGCTTGGTGTACTTTTTCTACAGGTGTTATCTGCGGGCGATCACATCATAAATAACAAGAAGGTGGATCCTAAAAAGGCAAAAGCACGGCATGGGAAAATATTTGTCGGTGGTTTAGTTCCAGAACTTTCAGACGATGATATAAAGAATTTCTTCTCACAGTATGGAACGGTAAGTACTTTACCTAGTGTAAACATGTTATCCTTTTCTGAGGACTATTGGCAGGCAGAAGTGATTTTTTTTTCAATAGTTTTTTGTAACAGTTTTTTGGTATGCCCCTTCCCCGATTTTAAGATCTAAAATTTAACTTCTCTATTTTCATAGACATACGGTTTTGCATTCAGCAACGATAAAATCTTAACGTCAATATCGGCACCACAAACAGATAAGTTGCATTCTGATAGAAAAGTTCTATGGAAGAATTGCATTCTCGATATCGACTAAGAGTTTTTTCATAAAGCATTATTTTGGAGTAATTTTTGAAGGTAAGTTTTTTGTAGGAAACATTCGTTTATAGTGGAAAATCGTGTGAAATGCTGAAAATAGTTTTCGCGAATTCAGTTCTTGTTAATTTGCCACTTCGGGAGAACAAGAGACGTAGCATGCATTGATAATGTCTACGCATTTTTCTTAGTTTGTATTCTCACCGGTAGATTTCTTTGAACCCAAGCATATGTTTTTAATCATTCACCTGAAATTCTGGTGTTCAGCATTTGTTAGCTTAAATATGGCAGTATGAACCAATCATAGGCTTCAATTTTCAAGATGTTCTAAGAAAACAAGCTTTTGATGTCTCGGACATCTAGCGGCGAGGCAAACTTTTCTCGAAACCTGAAGGTCAACTTCGTATGGTACTGTAGTAATACCGGTATTTACGCATGCCAATTTTGCTTGCCTCGACCGATAGAGCGGATCCTATGGTGTGAGACTTTACACATGGTTTCTCCGTTCGGTTGGAGAACTTTGATATACGCATGGTATTTCGTGTTGACCAGGGGGTAATTGTACTGCTACGAGAAGTTGGTCCTCTGATTTCAGTTTCAGGACGCGTTGTCACCTATTTGATTCGATGCAGTTCCCGGTGATCTTTTCCCTCCTGTAGTAGTCCTGACGTAGTTTCTGTACGGTCGTGCAAATACGTCAACTACCTGGACTGTCGACTCACCTTTTACAGGACTTTTTTCTACAAGGGACGCAGGCTGATGTGCTAGCGCTGAAGATCAAAAGTGTATTAGTTTGCATCACGACATTTTGTCTTAATAGAGAAATAGTACGCGTAGCTGAGCTAGATTGAAAGGTGGAATTATGTACTTTAAAGCTTGAATAGAAATCACTCTAAATTAGCTTTTGAACAACTTTGCGGAAACATTTTTTTTTTCCCTTTTGCCAAATGTTGGTACATAAGCGATGTTTACAGTTTTCGTGTACATTTAAACTAGTATATTTGAACATCAAATAAGAATGCTAGTGAGGTATTGTATTATTTCTATTGGACACATGCACAGTGGGCTGAAATTCCAAAAATCTGGTAAAGATAAGTAAACATTGTTCAGTTTTGCAATATGTACACAGGTTTTCGAGGTCGCTTGTAACTTGATTCGAAGTAGCTGATGCGATATGGCTGGATTTATTTTTCTTTCAAAATTCTCCAAATTGGCCGAAAATAAGTTTCAAATTTGGGATATAGCTGATTATGAAGTCAAAATTCAAAATTGCGTATCCAGTGTGGAGGGCAAATTCCTAGGTACAATTTCCAGATTTAACAAATTGACCGAAAGGTATTTACTTGTATGAATGAACTGGGGTAACTTACTCCGGGCGTCAAGTCACGGGTTGAATAACTTTGTATGACATTTATGTTGTTCCAAATGAGTCATAACCTGGAATTCTGGACATCTAATGGGAAACACATGCATAAATTCTGCAAGGGCACCAATGGGAAGCTGTTTTTGTGAATTCCATTGTTATACATTCAATATGTTGACGGAATTCTGCGAAACTCGTAATTGTATTTCTACATTTAGTATATTTTTTTTGGTGAACTTCAATTTGTGATAATTTCAACTTTTTTCAGAGCTGTAATTAGTTAAATTATAAATCTTCGTATTTCATCTGTTCAGTTTTGAAAATCCCATACTTGAAAAATTGTTTTTTCACGTTCACATTAACTACATCCGAATCTGTCAAACGGCACTTCAAATGACTGCCGCAGGTGACAATGTTTTTAAGATTTTTTTCTTCCATCTTTTTTGGGATTTCAGCCCACTGCGATGTAGTTGAATTGAAGATTGTACATGTACAAGCTTTGAAACTGGTGCAAGCAATTGCTGGTTTTCTAACTGCTCTCGAGGCGCCACTGCAATTTAACTTTGACAGACACTTTGGTATTTCTAGTTGACACTTTCTTCTGATGCAATGTTAATTTTAAAGCCGTGATTACTAAACAGTTTCTCATAAGCGGATAACTTCTTGCTTCAGCACAGGTGCATAGAATGAGACGGGTTACAAAGTATTTCGAAAACAGATCAGCTGATAGTAACTACTACGTACATGGCTCACTTTTTTTTACAAACTGAATTTAATGCAAATCTAATCGAAGAGGCACACAAAAGGGCAGTCATAAAATCTTAAAGAATGTAGACAGATTACATGCGTACCTTAAATATATGTACAGCTTATTTTGTGGTCAGTGACTGCTAGTACTCTGATGGTTAACAGTAATGAGGCTATTATCATTGTAAAACCGGAAATTTTGAAATGCGGGGAAAATTACGCAGGAATTTCGGTTTGGATTTTTTTTTTTTTTTTTTTTTTTTTTTGAAGTGTCTAAATTTTGTTTGCGAATTAGTTGTTTTATCGTTCTCACAAGAATATTCTGATATTACTGAAATGTCAGGCAAGCGACCGTAAGTCCTTTGGACTGCTGTAATATATGACTGACTTTCCTCACGAAGCTTTTCGGTCTATAAACCTATGACAATCTTCTGGTGATGATGACGCTTCTTTGTTTAAATATGCATGTTAGTCTAAAAGTTTTATGTAACTAACTTTAGTTTTTGTAAAAGTGTAATGTAGGTTGTAGTTATTAGATATTCAAACAGTTGATTATAATATAAACATGCATGTCGAAGCAAAGTAGTTTCACCAGACGGTTGTCAGTTTATAGGCCGAAAGGCGTCATGCGAAAATGTCAAGTGCTGCTGAGTATCGAAACTGGTGAAATGCTAAATACATTTCATTTGTATTTAGGTGCTGTGCATTTTTCTTAAATGTTCAAAAAAATTTTATTCCATTCAATACGTTGAGAAAATAGTACATATATGGTGCAGTTAGAATAAATTTACTGTGCTCCAGATGTGTAATTATCCTAGTTATCCTTAGTGTTCTTGATTCTTTGATCAGATCTTAAACAGCAGTATCTGCCTTTCAAAATATATATATATATGTATATATATATATTTTTTTTTTATTTTTGTCCATAGCAAACTTTCATTGCAAACACTCCTCTGTAACCCATTCCTTCAATTACTGCACCTTTTCTGTAAAACTGGCAGTACATAATTTTTAAGCTAAGTATTTGACTAAGGCGTTGTCGGTCAGTGTTTTACTCGGAAGCAAATTCACTTTTTTCCTTTTCAGATTGTGGAGGTGGAAATGCCGTTTGATAAACAGAAGAATCAAAGGAAAGGTTTTTGTTTCATCACATTCGATTCAGAGCAAGTTGTACAGGAATTACTTAAGACTCCAAAGCAGTCTATAAATGGAAAGGAGGTAAGTGGTAGTGATCTTGTTCTTCGAAACTTGTGTTTTAACGTGGACGTAGAGTACTAAGATTTTTGTATTTAATTTCGGACCCTTAAATATTAAAAAATTTCCGCAGATTTGACTAACATCGACAGTGGGTATATTTGATCTGAATATTTGTGGAATGGAGGTAGTGGAAAAAAAAAAAATACTACGTGGAGAAAGGCGAAACTACGAAGGAGAAAACTTGATATTTTTTTTTTTTTCCAAGTGTAGATGGGCATTTAACACTGACTGCCAGGGGTCATTTCTCAGGATTCGTGTTTTGTTACAACACTTTCTGCGCCAGGGCCCATTTCCGAAAATTTTTGTGCCACGCCAACTTTTTTTTTTAAAGGATTCCGATTGAGAGAGAATGTGGCATAAAAAATTAATTTTAATATCATAAAAGACATTTTAGACCAACGTCTAATTTTGGTACACATGGCCTGTAAATGATTTCACTTGTTTCAGGGGACCATATACATCAAGTTTATGCACAAATTTTACCGGGAAAAATAATATTTATTTTGCAAATATACGAAATATTACTATTTTTCACCCTCAGATATATAAATTGATAAATTTCCTGAACTCACTGTTCAATCTTGTAAAATATATTTCACTAATATTTACTGCATTTTAACTTGTTTTCACTTCGAATTGGCACTAACAATGGCTTTTGAAAATATACATAGAAGACATACATTTGATTTGTTATAACCGACACATTTTGTTGTAACTTTCTTTGTTTGGCTGCGTGGGCTCGTCCTTATTGCGCAGACAAGATGCTATAGCACATTACACCGGCTTCTCTTATTTCCACTTCCTTGCAGCACATGCATATGTCCTGGGGAGGTAGGTTGCAACAGAACGTCTTCTTGAAGATGATCCGAAATCAAAGCGATTGCAAGATTGTTATATGATCATTTTTCCGAGTAATGCTTTTGAATGATGTGAGCATTAACTACAGATGTATTTGTTAGCAATTCAAACGCGACATTACGGTACCACATGGGGTTGAAGCATAACATCCAATCTGGTCGGACATCGATAAATGATTTGGCTGCATTGTACTCCAAAATAGTGGATGGTTTCAAGGAAACTGCTCTTCTAGTAGCTACTTCCTGCAATTCGGGAACGCTCTTAGGCGTAAGAAATAAAAAAAATCACTTGTCCTTCCACTTACTGACAGTAACGTCGGTTGCTTTGGAGACAATCTCGCCTCCAACTTCGTCACAACAGGCTTTGGATTGAATTCGCGCTTCTTAAAGTACCGACGAGATGCGTCTGTAAACTTAATGATCCATCATCACACTTATGTACAAGTTATCTGTATACAGTGTTCGTCCACTGTTGAGCAATGAAGAAATTAGCTCTAGTACAACTCTTGTGGAAAGCTCTTGGTCTGTAGAGGTTGCTTCTTTTCCAGCATATACTTTGATATTCCACGTGTAACCTTTCACACCGTTTAGATAATTTAAAGCCATATTTATGCCTTTTTCCAGGTATGTATAGTTTAACGTTTAATCTTCCTCGAAAAGCGACCATGGTTTAGTCTTCCTTTGGTGTGTAAGCTGTCTGCAAGTTTTGGTTCATCAGCTGAATTAGCGGCCTAATTTATACTAGTCTCGTTACTTGGCACACGGTCATCTGAATGGTGGGACATGCTCAAAAGCAATTCAAACCGATTACGAGTCATTTGTTTGCTGTTTTATGAAGTACGTTTTCCGACCAATCTTTCAGAGCTAGCTTGTCAAGCCCCATCCCAATTATCAGACCTAAATATCTAATTTCTTCATTAGTATCAATCAGTCCATAATGACAATCTTGAATGTTCGCACTTCTCGTTCACAATACAATCCACAATGCATTGTTCTGCGTAGCGATTTGTTTGACACGAACAATTGTATTACGGCTTCATCGACAAACTAAAAATTTAACTCGTCCTGTGAACTTTAACTGCTCAATTACCTGATTAACTCACCAGGAACATTGAAATGTAGATTTCCACTTACTGGGTACCAAATTACTTTTCTCTTGTTTCTTACGCTTTGCACTAGATGAACTTGTTTCTGATGCACTATTATTTTCAAAAGAATTCATATTTCCAATAACAGGAGACGTCAAGTTTCCTTTTGCAGGCGCCTGATCTTCGTCCTTCAGATAAACTGCTTGAACAGAAATGGGACATGACGAATCAGAATTGTCGTTAGAACTTTGGGGACAGTATTGAGGATTATCATTGTCCGTTATGTCGCGAAAAATACTTCTCTTCACTTTTACTGCTGTCCTTTTCTAACCAATTTCTTATTTCTTGTGAGCTGGTCATCGCAAGAAAGTACTTCACAGTGAGAGCAACAGACGCTTCAAACTCGACTAACAATACTGAAAATACAACTCTTTTCAATCGCACAGTGCTGCCAACATAACATTCAATGGGCTAATAAGTGTTATTTCACGGGGCCAACGTAACACTAAAAAAAAAAAAAAATAACTAAAAAAAACGACGATTGTAGTGCACAAAAGAGACAGCGCATATTATTTCAAGTTTGTTCATTTAATGACTGGCAATGAACATAAATTGCGTGTTTGAAACCGGTTTCCCGGCTGGATGAGATAATGACCGGAGAATGAAAATTATATAAGGCTGTACGATTCACCGGATGTGAGAATGATCAAATTACTACGGCTAATATGGGTTGTAGCCGGGATGGGAGAAAAACCCTTTATTTCATTATGGTTGGGGAAACGTCAGGGCAAGAGCTTGTTGGGAGGACA
>JAGDQP010013138.1:0-48575 GCA_022664845.1 Lepisma saccharinum | reverse complement strand
TCATTTCTATTCGTAAGTAAAAGATCAAATATCATAAATATGTAAACTGGCTAGATACCTTCTAAAATGTCTGGCAAACCAACGATAACAACTAACTGCAGACTAATATGTAATTTCTATCTCCGTAGTCTAGTGAATAGGACCACAGCCTCCACATTGATATTATTGATACACTCGGGTGCAAATCCTGCTGCCAGCTATTCTGACTGACGTTTTATTTTTTTATTTTTTTCTGTTTCACCTAGCGAATATGGGGACGCTATATAATCTCCGCTACTTTTCCCTTAACTGTTTCGGAAAAGTTCTTGCCAAGACACGTCGTCCCATAGATTTATGACGAGTTTGCGCCATAGCTACCTCTAAAGACAACCAATTTTAAATAAAATAAATAAATAAATAATGGTACTATAATACTCTGAATTTACATTAACAAATACTGTTTCACTGCACTTACTCAATTGTTTGACATCAATTAGAATTTAGTTTTATATCACCATTACCATCTACCAGGAACATCATCCTTGTTTTCTATCCTCGTTATAAAGTCTTAGATCGATATACTCTGTGTCGATTTACAACGGACAAGACTGTTTAATATCGTTTACTCGTGAGCGTTAATATATCGTATTTGATTAAAATAAAATATTTGCTTTGAAATTTGATTATTGACACCTGAAAATAATGCTAATTTTGTGCTTCTGCATATGGAGTTAGTACATTAAACAAAGACATTCGAAGGTCTTCAATGTCATGATCTGAAAAATGAAATATTAAATGTTATTTGTTAGTAAGATTAAAATTGATTCTATACGTGGAAGACAACAGTATGACTTACGTCTGTTTAAAAGCGGGAAAGTTTATAGTCATTAATATGTTGGTGAAAGATTAAAATTAAAATTGTAAACCAAAACGATGGGAATACTAAATTACCTCTTAACTTTATTAAGAGTATACTGAAAATATTGAAGTGTTAATTCATAAACATTCAGAAAGAAAGACAAAGCAAAATATAACTTGGATAATTCATAATGAATTTATATTGCCATGAACTCCAGTTTTGTTTCTCAAGAAAATTTGTATTAATAAATACTCATTGCTGTTCTGTAGCTGCCATCATAATCTCATAATCTCACTTTCAAGGCTTCAGTTTATAATATTTCAGAGCTCCAAACGTATCTTCTTGCAAAGTCTCAACTACAAAAATATAACATTTTTGGAAATAGAAACGAAAAACCTTTGAAATGATGTGCCACCTAATTAAACATTTTGACAATGGACCGCTGAAAATGTGAAAACATGTAAAGGATTTTCAGCAATGGTTATATCCCCTATAAAATTGAAAGTGATGTATTTCGATATGTTTTCTTGATATCAATCGCTTACGAAATAAACGGGATCAGAAGTTCTCATTATTTTTTCATTTGGAATTATTTACACATAGTAACCTCAATTATAACTTTAAGATGAGATTATCTTCATTGCAAACCTAATTTTAAGCTAAACAGAAATTACAGCCCTTCTATTCATGTGGATGAAGTGTTGTCTGCGTACTAGGCATTCAGAAGAAAATTTCGCCAAGTTTGAAATCCCTATAACTCCTGCTCTGATAAATTCCGAACCGTAGTTCAACAGGAGTATTAATTTCAACACATGATAAATGCGCTGTAAAAGTTTCACATTGATTTGAGGTTACCATGGAAGTTTCAAAGTTCTAACTCATGGGCTATACTCTATAGCGCTGAAATGGATAACAGATCGCAGTACATACCAAAGACATTCAGACTACATTCTATATTTGAGGTTTGCTGCATGTTAAAATAAAAACATAGTTCCCATTAGCTACCAAACAAATTATTATAATTTCTATCGATTATATTATAATTGTACACTTTTGCTGACTATAAATACGGTTTATTTAAGAACGAAAGGTATATTTTAATAACATATGGCGAATGAATTCGAAATAAGCACCAGCAATAGAGCATGTACGTTAGAACAAGTTTTTCTTTGAAATATGGAAAATAGTTACTGAGAGTAAGGATCTAAATCATTTACTTTTTTTAACTATATATTTTCAAGTTATCATACGGCTCTGAAATGTAGACTTTGTTGTTCAGCTGAATATCATTGATATCAGCTTAAAATACTAAAACACTAATACTTTCTGCTTTATCTTTCTTTTCAGGTATGTTGCATGGTGAACCTGATCTATATTTAGAAGAATGATCGCTGAACGATAATTGTTTTAATATTTTATGGTGAAGCGGTGGAGCCATGAACAGGTACTCGGAAATTTTGTGGATAGGACAGCTTTTGTTTTCCTGTAATGTTTCTTAATACTTTAAAGTAAATTAGAGAAAAAAAGGAGAAGCGACAGGAGGCGTGGAATCGTAAGAGCCTGTCGACTCTATTTTCTGCCGTTTTTCAACTCCTGGTATTTAAATAAATGTCCTGAAGCAAATTTCTCAATACGTAACTATTTGGTTTAATGAGGTATTATGCTAAATATAATAGTAGTTCCATATTCTTCAGAACTTACATACAAAACTAAACTAAACGTTGACATCATTCGAGAGCTTCGTGAGGAATATAGCATATGCTGTAAAATTAAGTTCAAATGTTCAGGAGATGCAACAGTTGTAAATATTGATGAGATTATGTTAATACTTATTAAAGAGACATGGTAAGATATCTGTTATGCTACGTACATTGTATATGTGTTCTTTTCTGGCTGTATTTTGTTGGAAGGATTTCATTTTCTAATTAGATTTTTGCCAATTGAAATTGGTAGATACAGTAGGCACCATCCTGTGGTTTCATTTTCACTCCCTTATTAGTAACTATTTTCCTGTAGTATATGTTTTTATTCAATCTGGTTATAAAACTTTGATGACATTACACCATGGAATGTTCGATAAATGCTTTCTTTAAGGAGTAATTATTGTTCTAGTTCGTGCTACTAAAGTTACTTTGGCCTATCAGTACACCATTATTATTATTGTGATCTCAGAAAATCATACTCCAAAGACATATTTGGTACTGAGAACGAATTCTTGTTACATATCTTTCAGTTAACATCTCATTAATTTTAGGGTAGGCTAAAGTGAAAAAAAGAAATCGTAAATCTGAATATAACGAAACCAGACGACTAGTTTTCGCAAGATTGGAATACATTGCACAGCATGTTGCTACAACACTCCGGTCGTCTGGTTTAATTTTATCGAATTTGCACTTATTTCTCATCTTAAGTAACTTTGGTTCTGGATAGGTAATATACAGGTAATTGTGGTTCTGAATTAATCCAGATTTTAAATAATATAACTTCAAATAAGAAAGTACTTTACAGTTTAAATTTGCTTTTCCTTAAGACATTATTTTTTCATGGGGTGTTGAATTTACGAACATGTTCAAAATTTCATTTATGAATAATATATTTCCTTCTTTTTTCTTATGATGAAAACATTTTCCTTGCGTGAATAAGACTAATTTAGTATTTGATGATAGTCTTTCATTCTTATAGTCGGAAGTTGTGATGCTATGTAAATTGGAAGATAAAAGGAAAAAGTCTTTGGAAACCAGGAAATCCAATAATACTTTGAGTTAGAGTGTGAAGCACTTCCTCCGTCACGAGCCAAAACTGCATTTCATTCCTTCCTAGCATAAATTAAGTTTTCAGAATAGGGTTTTCACAGCTAAAGGAAAGGAACATTCTGTGTGTCATCTTGATCCATGTCGGATCCCAGCCTGTCTTAATGTGCTTATTATGTCTTTCCGTGGAGGAGTACTAACGGTGCGACAGCACACACCACACCACGTTCCTAGCTTCATTACTAGCTGAATACGAGACTTTGCATCTTGAGATCATTACTTGAGAGTCGTGGTTCCTCGCGAAAAGAAGATTAGTAAAAGAGGAAAAAAGGAAAACTTTTGGTGGTAATGGTAGTGGAGTTAGTGCCATACCACAAGAATCTTTCGTTTTCCAAAATGGACGACGGTTTTGGAAGAAGGAAAGAGAAGGGGAATAGCGAATGAGTCGTCAGCGAGAATCCGGAAACGGGAGCTTTATGAACATGACTGCTGGATGCCCTGCGTTTAACGCAGGAGGTGCCATAAAAGAAAATGGTACAATAAATCTCCAACACCTATTTAATGGTCTGGGCAGTTCATTGCATGGAAGCTCGCTTGCACATGAAAATGAAGAAGAGGCTTCTTGTAGTCACTGGCAATCTTGAAGGAAAAGTGAGTTGAACACGCAAGTAACAGGTCTTCTTTTTCCATTGGTTGCAAAGATAGTAGAGGACAGTTCCCTCATAGGAATTCTCTTACCCACGCAATTCTTCCTCTGCTCTTCTTTTGCCTCTTCTTTCTGTCCTCTATTCCTCCACATTTTCTTCCCTTCGTACCCCCACAATTTTCCATCAAATTCACATTAAAGATCCTCACTGGCCCGGTGAGCAATATGATGAATCCCTTGCTCCCTGATGTCCTGGCCCCAAAAGAGGTTTGCTCTGCTCGGACGAATGTTGCTGGTGGTCCGTGAAATTCAGCTACATTTCTTCTCTTTCTCATCCTTTTCTACCCTATCCTTTTTTCTTTCCACAGGTTGAAAAAAAAGAACAAGTGTGGTGAACGAAGATGGGTTAGTGTATTAGTGGAGAAAGACCAATGGAATTTGTTGGTAGTTTTACGGTATCTGTATTTACACCGTTTTTGTTGTTGTTACTTTCTTAAACCGGGTAAATGTAAAAGAAAAAGCAAAATTGATAACTTTTGAATAACATGATGGTCACAAAGTCGTTCGATAAATTTATCTATTCGGTATAACTTTCTTAAATACACACAAAAATCATGTAGGTCGCAGCCATGACCGTGTCTCGAACCCAGATAATCCAGTTGAAAGTCAGATGCTCTAACCATTAAACTGTTATCACAGCTACTGTGTTTATACAGCATCTCTTATGCCTTTAACTGCAGTAGCAACTCGCTGCTTGCGTCGGAAATTTCTGTCGAGGCAATTCTCTGCAAATCTTACAATTCGAAGGAATTATATATAAACAGGGTGGACAAAAATTTATTGTCAAAACTCTAGGAACGAAAAGTTCTCATCAAAATAAAGAAAAAAATGTATCTTTGAAATTTGTCGAATTCCGCTTAGTTTCAGAGCTACAGGCTGCCGAAGCCGCGGGAAAATGAAATTTAGAGTTTGATATTGCCAATACTATTAACAGTAGAACTGCGGGGTCAAGGTACCCTCAAAGACTTCCAACCTGCTCTATTCAAAAATGCATATTTCAAAGTTTTTTGCTGGCTGCGCAAGAAATTCCCCAAAGGAACTAGGGAATTCTCAGAAATTCTCTGAAGTAAAGGTAGGCCGAAATATGCACTAATTTGACAACTCTCCAGCAGGTAACAATAATTTGTTTGCGCCAAGTCAATATCTCAAACAGATTCTAATTCTCGAGTTATTTTTCTAAAAAAAAAAAAACTGTTGTTGCATAACCAACAGGAGTCATAGCTATTATCCGAACTGCGATATATTTAACGAACTATTGATTTATTTGTTATCAATGAGAGAGAATGTCTTGCAAACCTGGATGGCGATGATTTCATCATGTAAACAGTGCAGTATATAGGATAATAAACGACCGCAGTGATCAAGTGGTAGTAGGTGTCAGATCATGAGTCACAGCTAAAGTTCCGCGTTTGAGTCCCGGCTGGGAATCAACTTCGGGTAAATTGAAAGCACAAAACAAAACTTAATGGAAGAGAGATGGGATAAGGTTCTTGGTTACTTAAACGACCGATAAATACAAAGTCTGTAGGTAATATATATATATATGAAATAAATCACAGCCATATTCAATCCACTAGTGGATGAGACCTCTCTCCGAAGGCAGGAGTTGGTCTACTGCTCCCACGCTGACCAGAAGCGTTGGGAGAGGAGAGCCCAAGCTCTCACTGTGATCGCCACTGTCTTTTATTCACAGCAGCTCCCCAATTGTCCTCACGAAGCTGGGCCAACGCCGAAATTTTTTAGCCCCCACCGGAAATCGACCCCGAACTCATATATATATACTGTATATATATAGAGAGAGAGAAAGAGAGAGAGAGAGAGGGAGAGAGATCATGTCACAGAATTTTAAATAATTATGAATGAAAAGGAAAGAAATAAGAGACGTTTGAATTGAGTTGACATGACGTGCACAATATTCCAAATACATTTACTTCTGATCGTCCTCTTGCATATGTACATTTGGATTTTGGAATCTGAACATGTTGAGATCTGCCTATTCATCATGAAAAAAATAAAATAAAATAAAGATTAAACGAGAATTGTGAATTGTAGTTGTGTTTTAAGTTGAAAGTTCAGGAATTGAGATTAGGAGTAAGAAATTTTGAGGGAAGATTTGTTTGATTCCAAAATAACAGATTCTAAATAATTAGGACATTTTGAAAGAAATTTTCGTGCGTCATTGCTTGAAAACATGTATTCTAAGTTTTATTCTTTAGAACTTGGGAGAGGCTGTCATTATTGGGCCGTATAATGGTAATTTACTGTGTAAACATGAGAAGTTTTATGTTAAACGCGTGGAAGTATCCGAAATATGAAACTGAACAGAAACACGAAGCATTCACATAGTTGGGCTTTAAATGATATTGCTGAGAAGGCAGTTATACCCAGGGTTTCCGCCAGGATTCTTAGTTTGGGGGGTATAAAGTCAAAATTGGGTGGGTGTAAGTGAAGTTTTGTACGGTTTCTATCGATTTTTCACAGCAAAAATTTTAAAGTTGAGGGGATGTCTTCGAGACTTTGTGGAGTAACACCCTTCCTTAGGGGGTGTCTGGCGGAATCACTGGTCATGCCTAAGTCCGGAACAAGTATGGGAGAGAATTTTTGTCGTCCATCAATTTTCCAAGGGAAGGAATGGTACAGCTAAGGCAAAGTCTTAATGCATTATGCAAATGCAGAGTCTCTAGTGAGGACCCTCCGTTTGGAACGGTTTTGGCTGTGTAGGGGAAAGGGGACACCTTTGAACACGTTGTTGGGCAATTTAATTTTGCTTGCTCAAACTCATAGAATTTTTTCAGAGAGATAAATAACATATGTAAGGGAACATATACAGCTCAACAAAGAAAATGAGGTATCATTGTCAACTTAAAGCAAGGACAGGAACTGGGAGGTTATCGTTCAAAGTTGTCCCCCTAGGGGATAGAATTGAAGAAGGGTGGGGTAGCTTTGAACATGGATGGGGCAGCTTTGAACATGGATGGGGCAACTTTGAACGCAGCCTTAATTTTATTACAAGAAAAAATATTTTGTTTTTAAATGCTTCTAAATACAAATATGGTAGCAGAAGAAAGTAAACTAAAGTTTTACAAGCCATACAAAGAATATTAACTACGCAGTTGTTAATAAACGTTGAATTTACTTGCTTGTTCCTTTATTGGTGTTATGAGCACTGTGTTCACATCAATATTATAATGTGATTCATAAATTGCCTGACATATCTGTAGTTATGATATGCGGGTGGTTATGAACACTGTGGGAAAACTACCATAACCAGGGCACAGAAGTCGACCTTATACACTGTGAGACCTCACCACCATCTTGAAGTCCATCATCTTGGATTTAGATCAAAATGTTCAAATAGGAATAGACTATTCTGATATATCAAGTAACAAGAATATGTTTCAAGAAGTCAAAACTTTTAACTGGATTTAAGCTAGTTGTGACAATTTGCATGTTATTTGATCACAATGACTCGCTCCGTAAATGCATATTCGTAACGTTCGCAGCTGTTGCTGTGCACCTAGGACAGAATTAATTTATATGTTATCTTCAATATTCTTTTGAGGTGTTTCAGCACTTTTAATATATTTTGGAATAATTTCATTGTCATGCAAAACTCCACTACAATCTTTCAACCAAGCATTTATTATTTGTTATTTTCAGAAATTTCATTCAATTTCTAGTTGCAGCGTTTTGATACTGATGAGTCATGTATACCCTAATTTGTACCAATACTTACATTTTCAAATTTTAAAGAGTTTTGTAATGTATGCAAAAATATACCGACTTCATTGTTTTATTATGACCATATTTCGTGCTATATTCTGAAACAAAGAGAACCCAAGTAATTCATCTTCCACTATTACCGAGATATTTTATATTCGTGTTAATACACCTGAAATTTATTAGCATCGAAGCTTATGTTTAGACCCATGAACGGAATAATCTAAAATTTGTTATTTTGTCTTAGCAACATCCAAACATACGTTCTGACAAATTTTGTCAAAATCTAAGATGGTGACTTAAATTTGGCTTCTGTTCTGGATGATTTCACGTGGAATGACCCTGCTGCAACACGAAAGACATGCCTAGAACATAGAAATTGTAACACAGTAGTTTCTGTCAGTACGACCGTGGCTTCCATTTATCAAATCACTTTCACGTGTGTCACCTATCATTCACTGTGATTAATGATTGATTGACTTGTTGGTTTTTAAGAGTGCTTTTTATACATAGAAGAGAGATGTGTCATTCCACTTACAGCATTTTTTTTGTCTCGTTAGGGCACATACTAATACTCAGAAAACATTTTCAGTTTCCGCTATTGTCCTATTAATAACCACAGGAAGTTGTTAAAAATGATATTTTGAGTACAAAACAAATTATACAAGATGGTAGATACTTGATAATCATTTGTAATATGACATCATATTTGACACATTATTTACTACAAGGTATATACTGTACATAGCTTGTAACTATACCCACAACGATTCGTCGGCTCGGAATCATAAGGTTCTAACTACAAAGAACCTTAAAATTCTCAGCCGACGAGTTGTTAATATCAATTTACAAGTTTCCTCAAGCTACTTTAATGTCGTTTCAAGAGCTTAACATCGACTTATTATTATGATGAGTAGTATTATGTACAGAAGTAGAGGTTATGTACCTGAATGTACCTGGACAAGGTGAAGTGATGGTTATATTACCATTGCTTTCTAACGGATGGAGGTGACGTACTGAAGACGGGTTGTGCAACTTGTAGACTGTCAACCTCCTGTAACTTCACCGGTAATCCAACTCGTGACTCTGAATTTACAAGGCGGTAAACAATATCACTTATGTACTACGGACACTATATCATAAGACTTAAAGTTTTGTTTGTTTTCAAAGTGTCGTTATTCTTTCCGTTGCAATAGAAAAGCAGGGGAAAAAGAAAATAGACATTGATCCTAAATTCAGCAATCCATCCCAACAAGAAATTCTCCTTTGCATTAGGATAAACTTCATCTCGGAGTCTTCATCAAGTTGGTTTTCCCAGCTTTTTTCTCCATCCAACAATTACGTAAGATAAATAGAGACAAAAGCTGTTTAATACTCTATATCCTGTTTAATACGTCAGTGGTGGTACATCTCATGGAAGTTGAATTATAAATATGATTTCAAGATCATATCCACATTATTTCTGGACGACATGCTACTTCAAATGTCTGGACATATTTTTAAAGTTCCTATTATTATGTTGATGGCAATTGAACCTATTGCTGATACACCACACAACATTTGCACTGCGAAACACGTCATATTTCTACAAAAATACAAAACTGCTGGAAAACCGCAACTTAGAAATTGTAAACTGTCTTATAGATCTTTCGTTATATGATTTAGTTTCAATAAATAGTTTCCACTGTCCAGGCATAATAGCTTCCCCATTCCAAAACTATGATTGAACCTGCGGTTTATGATAAAATATACAGTATACTTATTTAAAAAAAAAATAAAAAAACGAAAAAATCGTCGCTATCCCGAGCAGAACTTTATCCTGGGTCTCGAAGTTGCAGTAGTGTGTTCTAGCTGTTCCCGTTCAAAGTCAAGGAACTCTACTGTAAGTGGAGATTTCTATCAAGGGATGTAGCATAAAACCAGAAATTATCAGTGGCTGTTAGTTTAATGATTAGAACACCCGACAAACAACTAGGAGATTCGAGTTCTGATCCAGGTGACGGCACCGACCGATTTTTCTGTAGATTTTTTAAGTTACCATGTACAAGTTTTTGTGTATAGGAGTATATATACACAAAGGAAGAGTTCTCATCAAAACAAGGAAAAAATGCGTCTTTGTATTTGTCAAATTCCGCTTAGTTTCAGAGCTACAGGCTGCCGAAAACGTGGGAAAATGAAATTTAGAGCTTGATATTTCCAATACTATTAACAATAGAACTGCGAGGTCAGGGTACCCTCAAAGACTTCCAACCTACTCTATCCAAAAATGAATATTTCAAAGTTTTGTGCTGGCTGTGCAAGGGATTCCCCAAATAAACTAGGGATTCCCAGAAATTCTCTGAAGTAACGGTAGGCCGAAATGTGCATGAATTTGACGACTTTACAGCAAGCAACAATAATTCGTTTGCGCCTAGTCAATATCTCAAACAGATTCCATTTCTCGAGTGATTTTTCTAAAAAAAAAGTGTGGTTGCATAGCCAACATGAGTCCCTTATCTCCGAACTGCAATATATTCAACGAACTGTTGATTTATTTGTTATCAATGAGAGAGAATGTCATTGCAAACCTGGATGGCGATGATTTAATCATGTAAACAGTGCACTATAGGGTAATAAACGACCGCAGTGGTCAAGTGGTAGCAGGTGTCAGATTATGAGTCACAACCAGAGTTCCGCGTTTAAGTCCCGGCTGGGAATGAACTTTGGGTAATTTGAAAGCACAAAACAAAAACTTAATGGAAGGAAGATGGAATAAGGTTCTTGGTTACCAAAACGACCGATAAATACAAAGTCTGTAGTTTTTTTTTTTTTGTGTGTAGAAATCATGACAAGTGAATGTCACAGACTGTAATTATGAAGAAAAAGAAAAGATAAACATTTTATTTCAGTTGACATGACGTACACAATATTCCAAACACATTTACGTCTGATCGTTCTCTCGCATTTGTTCGTTTGGATTTTGGAATCTGAATTTGTTGAGATATGCCTATTCATCACGAAATAAATAAATAAATAAAACGAGAATGGTGAAGTGTGATTGCGTTCCAAGTTTCAAGTATTGAAATTTGGAGCAAGTAATTCTGAAGGAAGATTCGTGTAATTCCAAAATAACAGGTTCTAAATAATTTTAATTTTGTGTAATAAAATACCATGCATGGTTGCATAAAAATAGATGTAAAGTTTTTATTCTTTTTATACAGAGTATTACTTAAAATAATGATTTAAAGATTACGGAGATGAAATGAAGTTGAATAGGCAGCAATCTTCAAACCAAAACAATTATGTCATGGTCCAGAAGAATAAAGGTTTCAGTCAATTAATGATGAGTTCAATTAATAATTTATTTTTTAAGTGTCTTTCTATTTTCGTCTGCACGTTGATGTAGGGTAGAGGGAGGTACATTTGAACAATGGAGATAACTTTTAATTTATTAAACGAAATTTCTTTTGTTCAACATTTATAAATTGCAAACATCATGCCACACAGCTGTCATTTGATTTTCACCATTTGTGTGCGTAACCTGGCGAAGTATGGTACTTGATGTAATTTGTGGGTACCAAAGTAACAATTCATCTCAGAGATTGTAAGCTTCTGGAGAGAAGAGAACTGTAGCATATCTTTTCATGTTAACTTACGAAGTAACTACACTCTTGCACGCATTAAATTGTTCTTGTTGCTTTCTGATAACGCTTCTCCTTCTCCCATAATAACAAAATGTGCGTAATTGCACGTACTGGGGCAGCTTTGAACAAAAGGAAGGGAGTAAATTTGAACAAGATAGCAGTTTATGTTCCTACAGCTTAAAAACTTACTACTGAGAAGAAAAATTAATTTGCAACATATTAACAGTTTAAGAGCATTTCAATTAGGCTATGTGTAACATTTTAAACAACTTTTTTACGAATTCGAAGTTTATGCAAGCCAATATAATAACAATAATAATAATAATTTTCAAATCCGAAATGTTGTTTCAACATACCCGTATATAAATGACCAAACTTTATTATATTAACACAGTCGCATTTTGTACTATATGCTAAGATAAATAAATAAAACTAGAGTTATTTATATTTTAGCATCGTTGTGTGATTTCAAGGTAACTGGGAAAAAGTCTGTATTATGTGAGGAAGATTTCATTGTAGGCTGCATTCCCAGTGCTGTAAAATTAATGTGTATATGAAATATAGTATCAAAACTGTTAGTGTTTTATTAACTAGATGTCTCTAATTACAATTATATATCTAGTTCTACACTGCCATCTTAAATAATTTCTTTTTACAAACACAAGGATACTATTAATAGTTACACGCTAAGTCCCAAAGAGCGGAATTCCGCTTGAATTGAGAAAATTATTTCATCTAATGATAGCGGAAAGAGAGACTAACTACACTTTTAGAGCGGATTTTAATATGAGAAAAGATTAGACATTTCCGTTCGAAAAATTCAATTTTGAATTTTATTGAAGGCCTTTTGGCATCTTTGACTCAGGCCGGAATGGATTATGTAAAGGATGAGAGAGTATTCGCCAAGGCTTTTCTTAAGGTACTATCCGAGCATTTGAATGGTGAAACTGAGGGGAAACCCTCGAAAAGTTCAGTGAGGATAGTCGGCCGTATGTTTCAAACCCACGTGCCTACCATTACCGCTCTGAAGTCCTCGATTCCGTTCGAAGAAAGATGTAATTTATGGTAGCTCTTTTCGATGAGACTGTAATATTTCTTAGATTAACTGCCAATCGTAGTCTGTCCTAATTTTTTACCATGAAAAACTACTTAATAGACAATAACATAAAAGTAAAAAAGAAGAAGAAGAAGAAAAACATGGTTTGGACAGGAGAACATGAATATCGATAAAAACAAGTCTTTTCGATTGAAATGTAATATATTTTTTAATGAAAACACTTTCTTATCGAACAAGGAGTATAAATTTACCCTATTCTGATTTAGTTAGTTGTGGTCAAGTACAAAACAACATTAATACTGCATGAATTGGAGCAAAGGAAAACGTCAGAGATAGAAAGGTGGGTGAAAATTGCCTACAGAGAAATTAACAAAATCCAGCAATGCGGGCAGTATAAACTAGTAAGGAGAACTATGTTATTCTCTCTTTCTCTCTCTCTCTCCTTTTTTATCTGTTTTTCTTCTCGCGGCGTCTTTATTTGTCAATCAACTGTTTATGCATACGATTTGACTTCTGTTACATTTAATACCCTTCTCTCTGACAGATATCTTTTCGCACTTCCCTTTCTTGCCAGTAACTAAATGGTAGCTATTAAATTTAAGTGAACTCAATTAACTTAATTGATATCAGAATGAAGTAAAATCTATGCTATCATGATACGTACAATGTCAGTGGACATCCTATAAATGCAATACTCGATAACTTATTACAAACTTATAGACTATGCCGATTCAGACTTAATATATTTGTGTTGATAGGTTCATTTTTCTTAGTAACTTTTAATAAATAATACTGTTATAGCAGCCCATTACACAATTCAGTAATTTACATTTAAACGATTTGGTTGCAAACTTTATTCTTGTATTCATTTAAAATCAACCCTTTTCCGTGACCATAATTCCCCGTTTGATGTATACCCATTTACATAATTGCTCTTGCATGGAGCATGCATAAATGGTTTTCATTTTAGATGTCGTAAGAGAAAACTTTACGAGTACATAATGACTGTATGAGAGAGAAGTGAATTTAGTGACATTAGTGACATTTTAAGCTTTCTTCTTCTTTTTTTTTAAAAAGAAAGAAGCGCGTCACTGAACCGTTTTTTTACATTAGAAATTTGTCATCCAAGCTTAGACGGCGTTAGCTGTCACTATGGTTACCGTAAAACTGCGTCCTTGTCGCCACTTGCTTGTTTTGACTGCTAATAACGATTTGCAACTCACAACCAGACAAGTTTCATGTCATAGTGTAGTGTTTAATAGCTTTGAACATGGCGCAATTTGTACCTACAAACTACGATGTGCGGACAGCATTGATTTTTTGTTACCATTTGAATAAAACTGCTGCAGAGTCGCATCGCATGCTTGTCGAAGCTTACGGTGATCAACGTTACCGACAACAAATGATCGATTTGCATCAAGCTTTGCGTGAAAAACGACCAGAATATGACCAAAGACAACATAAAGTGATTGTGCTTCACGATAATGCACTCAGCAAAACCGGTCAAGGAAACGATTGCTACGTTCGGCTGAGACACGCACTTGCTGACCAGCGCTTCACATCTTACGAAAATATACGAAAATGGTTTGATGACTGGTTTGCAGCACAAGAGGCACAGTTTTTTTGGTCTTTCATCCACACATTACCGGAACGATGGCAGAAATGTATCGCTAGCGATGATCAATACTTCGAATAAAATAGTTCTTAGCGTTGTCACCCAATCACTGTGTCTTTTCTGTACATAAATTCCGGTTTCATATTTACGCACCTGGTATATTTTAAAGGAGTAGAGGTCCAATTCTCGGTGGAGGAATAAACGGATCTAAATCTACTTGAAGCTGTAAGTCTTGTTCTTTGGAGGTTCACTTGATTTCCAACAGCTGTGATACAGTAACAGACCACCATCAGTTCACATTGACCGGAGACCTTTAAGTCACAAACAAGTTGAATGCTGATTATTATTATTCTTACTTTTCGAAAAGAAGTATTTTTCCTCATTTGGCATCTATATCGTTCTCCAATGTATCTGTAGGAAGAAAGTGCAACTTAGATGTATAACACATATAGAGTAGTTTTATGTTATTTCTTGCATGTAAGTAGCTTTCTAAGTTTCATTAGTATCTAACGTAACATAAATAACAATGAAATAATTAACCCGTACTAACTTCAAGAGCTTAAATAAATCACGGAGTGATTCCCCTCGTCCTTGGTTGTTCTTTTGTTGACTTTAAGAACAGAAATTGTAACCTTTAAGTAAAAATGTCTAACATTTTCATGATCTTGGATCTTCTTCTCACCCTTATCTTGTAGTGTTCAAGATTAGCATAATTGAATCTGCGAATCTTCTTCTCTCTCCCTCCATCCTTTCCTCCTCTCTCTCTTTGTATATGTATGATGGAGGACTCACTTTCCTAGCTAGAAGTTACTTCTTACAATTGTTGTCTTCTTTGTCTTCTTCGTTGTCCTCTTCTATCTAGATACTGTTCACTCTCTTCTTGAAACTCTGGCAAAATGACTAATAACAGCTTTCGCTCTAAAGAAGCTTAACGGACAATGACACCTCTTTCCGTCTGAGATCCCTCTCTGTTACCCTTCCGTGTTACTGTCTCTCTACTTCTTGCAAAAGAGGTAGTTTTTGAACTGGTGTTGAGGAAGTGGGGAGGTTAAGGATTTTGTCTCTGAGCAGGTTCTCTTCTCTCGGAAACAGTACAAAACCACATTTGGACGGTTGGTTGGTGTCTCTCTGTCTCACTTGCTCTTAACGTAAGTTGGAGAAGTGGAGGAAAAGTCAAGCAGTGGACAGATATAGTGTACCAGCACTTCCAGTAAGGAGAGAGATAGGCAGAGCGTGGGGAGGGAAGGGGAAGTAAGGATGGATAAAGGTGGTGTGATGCCAGCGGAAGTGGTGGTACAACTGGTGGGGTGACGATGTAATGTAGAAAGTTGCTCACTTGACGATGCTTCGTCCAAGGTTCTAACACCAGACACAGCACTACAGAAGGGACTCTTTTAACAACCTGGCGTCGCTCACTGTTTGGTCCACATCCAGCATCTCTTTTCTCTCTGTGTAGCGTCACGTGGCGGTTAGAATGGAGTGGGAGGGTTTCTCTTGTGTTAGGATGCTTCTTTCCCTCTCTCTCGTCTCGTCCTCTTTCTCTCTCCGCCTTGCATTTGGTCTCTTTCTCAACGTGGATCAATACTACAACTCAGAAAACCCAACGTCTACTTAGAGTTAGTGTTGTGAATTGAGACACAGACACCACACACATACACACCAACAAACACACACACATTATCCATATATAATCACGCAATTTACGAGATGGATAGAATGAGAGGGCCATGGTTAAAAACAATACAAAAAAGGCACAAGTTTCACGTTTAGAATAAATGAAAAAATAGGGATACATTTATTGAGGTGAAAGAGCCAACTTGGATGACTAGAGAAACGTAAAAAAATATATAGTAACACTGAAACGGGTCAAAAGCAGCAGACCATAACTTAGACACTTTAAACATGCATAATCACATTTTCTTGACTCATCTCCAGGAGCAATTTGGGAAAAGCGCCAGTTTTCTCTCCTTCTTTTTTTCGTTTCGTGTTTGCCTGACGTAGGGCAGTGCAGTATTTTTAGATACAGTCCTTCTTCGTGTCTTTGTGTTTGCACGTGGTGTAAACGAATTGCACATATGCAGAGGGCATCGCTCCACTGTACTAGTCGCGTACGTTACACAGCTGAAAGTATTGATTGTTTGAGGACCGATAGCAATCATTCAAAGAGCTTTAAGCTCTTAATTTTTTCTCCTTGCGACATGTATTTTCTTTCAAAACCTGTTAATATGCAAAATAGCCTAAAACTTGAATATCACAGTTCCTAATGACAGTCTAAAGCCATGTCATAAGTTTGATTGTGGATAGCGATAATATTTCGTGTTTAGAAAAGGTTTGGTTGAAGCACAATGTTGAGATTTGTAAGTAAATTGTAGAGTTACTCGTATATAATTAATCGACGTTTGTTGACTGTAAAGTCTGGTGTTGTGTTGTGTTCTTGGTGTACATGTAGAAAAAAAAACATATTACTGCTTTATATTCACATGTACTCAAGAGTTTGTGAATAATTTTGCTTATCATACAATTTCGTGCTATTATAGAATCCGAACTTCCATCTCCGCAAAATGTAAATGGTAATGTTAGAAAGCGTACAAAGATGTAAATGGTTTCCTCTTGAAAACGGCTTAATTTTAAAGAGAGATGGCCTGAGAGGTGAGAAAGAGGAAAGTACACACGGATTGGAAAAGAGTTCTTAATATGATTTTAACGTTGTAAAGTGGTCAGTCGTATTTCTTTTCCTTTTCACGTATATTGATATTTGATTTTTCAATAGGTAATAAATTATAATTTCCCCATGATTAAAGGAGCACTCGTGCTCGAACACGCGGTAATTGGAGATGAACATTGATTCTTAACCAAAGTTGAACGACAGTGCTTGGGTTTTGGGTAGCATGTACGTATTTAGTTCAAAATATATCTCTTATTGTTAATTTTATCCCATCAATATGGGAGAGAACGTAAAATGATTTGATTTGTGTTTCTCGAGTAGCTGGTTCTAATTTCTAAGCCTGAAGGGATATCATATGATGGATACTAATCGTTACTCGTTAAAGTTATTGCCGACATAGTAACCGTGTGGGTTGGGGCTCTAAGCCAACGACTCGAAGGTTCCGTGTTCGAATCCCGGCTAGGATATGGATGCGAATTTTAACTAGTATCGAATTCATAAACATGACGGGCCGAAGTCAAAGTTACTAAAAATTGCCCATTCAAAACAAAGTTTTTCGTTAAAGCTATCAATTATTACAACAATTTTTTGTTGAAACTAAGGAAAACTTCATGTAAACATGACAAAAAGGCAGGATTAAGATTGATTTGCACTGGCGCTAATAAGCACGTAAAATCATCGTCATCAGCTGGCTAATAAAAGAGCATTATTAGAAATATGTTGATCTACAAACATATCTTTAAAATCTAGATTAGTTTAACAGGATAGTGTTTGTATTTATTAATCTACATTTAATGAACGCCTTTCTTTAAACACGCGTACTAATATTTAAACTGTTTCATGGAATATGTGTTTCTTGAAAATGACTTTTGTTATCTCGAATGATATTAGAACGTTCCGGAGTCAAATCCATCTTCACGTTGAGTGAGTCTTCCCGCCACCATTCAGTACCGAGCAGTGTGTTAACATTTTGTAAAAATGATCGAAGATAATTGTCATTGTCATTTTTTTATTTTATGGAGATTATAAAAAGATGAGCAAATTATCACGTACATAAATTTCGAACATAAGTATCGACGAGTATTAGTTATATTTTAAACATTAGTTAAATAATCTATATTGGTGGGATACATTAATAATAATATGCAATTACTTTTCCATGTTGAAGTTCTGTATACTTCAGTGAACAATTAATAGAATCCAGTAATATAGTACGTGCCTTTACTATGTTCACATCTCTCTACACTCGTGGTAAATAATGTTCAGTAGCGTGATTCATCGATCTTTCTCCGATGTTTCCATCCTTTCTTTCTATAATATTTATTTCAATAAAATTAGGTGGTAAGTTATGAATTAGCCCTGATATCTGCTTTAATCTATTATCCAGTTTGTTTCAAGCTGGAAACGTGGAACAGTTGGGTACAAGTTTGTCTATAATTAGTACACTTCATATGTGTTCATGAAATTATAAACATATTGATCCTCTGCGTCATAATTTAAAGCTATTCAGTTACATGATTTGAGCTTTTCATTACTAGCATAATTATCATTATTCAAAAGAGTCAATAGAAATCCGACACTGTATTGGTTGGCCAGCTAATTTGATATGAATTGTTAGCCATCATAATAGGAAAGGCAGGAGCTTCTGTTATGCAATTGTTCAACGAATGATGCTTCAACTGACTAAAGAATTGAAAACAATGCATATAATAAAGTAAACAATGCGTAAGCGTGTAATAAAGTAACACCTGAGAAAACAAAAATAAACAAAACTAGAGGTAGTGAGATGAAATGTATCATGTGTCGTCAAAATAATTACATTGGATACAGTTACTGCTAAATTGGCCTTGTATCAATTATCCTTTCTTTCGAATTGGAAAATAATGCTGCTTTACTGTTTGAATTTTATCCATATTACCGTCACTGAGAGCTCCATGATGATATAGCTCTGGAAATGCACATTGCAAACAATTCTTTCTGTGTGCAAGTAAAACAGCAAATTTTAATTTTTAAACTCATGTAGAAATAATATAATTAAGATTACGAAAGAATAATTATGAATAAAAGAACCAAAAGAAGCAGCTACTAGATATGTGCTGAAGCTTAATGCCAAAAGAAATATCTTTTGTTCATGAAATTTTAAATTAAAAAGAAAAAGCTAATAGAAAGTTAAAATGTTTAGGAAAGAAGATCAACAAATATTTGCTTTTACGTTTAAACAATAGTTTTAATGAGCACACTTCGTTCTTTTTATTAACATGTTAAGTGAAAAGTTTATCCTTAGAATATGTACATGTCTAATTAAGCAAATTCTTAAATTTCTTTTAAAAAAAATAAACAAAAGAAAAATGAAATTAACATTAATAAAATGTTGTAGAAGGGAAAAATTCGTAAACTTCGTCAAGTATACGTTTCGCTCTGTTTTTAGCTTGTTTGTTCGTTCCTTCCCTGTTCCGTTTCTGGAGACGCAGTTTTGTTTGGTATTTAGAGCTGCATTCGGTTCCTTACTGCCGGAACAATTCCCTATTGAATTATTCATTCCTTGATGGCAGTGAAGCGTGAAGAGATACACAATTCTATATTCAATGCGCGTGATTTGTATCAGAGGTGGTTTCCTCTCTAAAGAACGGGGGAAGGAAAACGAAGCGGGGGTCTTGTTCAGCAAGTTAATGAGGGTTTAAAACTTCGTGAGTTTATAGAAAGAGAAAAAAGAGATTATGAAAGAAAGAGAGAGACAGATATAGAATAAAAATCATGTTTTTCAGTTGCAAGTTACCTGTAATTTTATTTTTCTCTTTCTATATATTTTCATAGTCAACTTTTGAATGGAGAAGAAGTTATGTTTGAATTTATAACATCTGTTGTTAGCTTCCCTTCCTCTTTTTGATTTGTAACTTTAGTCTATGTTGTAGTGTAAAGTCTTGTGTTCCTGCTTGTTAACATGTGTTTCCGTAATCAAGGTAATTGTGTAATAAAAGTTAACGTCTAATTAACTGTTTTATTTATTTTGAATAGAGTATAATTTCTATATGAAAGCTCTTTTTTATAGATTAACTTTTCACCTCACAATTTGAACATTTTCCTATAATTGAGAAAAACGACACAAGTCTGATGTATATAAGGTTAAAAATATATCTGGATGACTGCTATATTACGACCTAAGACGTTGCTGATGACGAGAAAGATACATATATTTTATGATGAGCTAGAATGGTGGTTTGACCCATTACAGAAATATAACACGAAACTTGTGCTGATGAATTTCAAGGCAGGCAACAAATGTTTAAACCTACTATAGGAAAAAAGAAGAAGAAGAAGAAGAAAAGACCGTTGACTCAACAACAACAGTGACTTATAATTAATAACTTTTTCGACTTCGAAAAACCTAACAAAAAAGAGTTCGTACTTTGAATATAAATACACATAAATACACGTTGATTTCTCCAGATGAAACGCACAAGCAGATCGACCACGTACCAACTTAATGGACGATAGAGGTTACAGAGAAGTGACAATAATACCGATCATCAGTTAATCATGATAAAGGCAAGGAAAATTTATGCATCGTGAACCCGGAAAGTAAAGGATCAAAGCAATAATGAAAATTATTGAATTTGGAAGTTAAACGATAATAATAAAGTTGTAGGTTTATTAGCCTGTAACTAAATAATTTCAAATTAATATTGGACTGATTAGGTTTCACTAGTTTTGTTCTACAACATGTTTTAATTTGAATTCTGTGTATGACCTTTAGGCATCTAAGGCTCAGCAGGGATAGTGAGAAGGATTTGGGAAGGTGTCGGCCAGGACCTGTGTTGAAGGTACCATTTGCCTGGAGTGACTGAGGAAAAACCCTGGAAAACCTCGGTTCGAATGATCTGCCGCTGAGATCGAACCCACGACCTCCGAATGCTACGTCAATGTTCTACCACTGAGCTACGGCGGCTCGGTTTCTTCTACAATAAAACTGAAATGAAGATACTATATGTAACATTTTATCCAATTAAATTCACTTTGCTAAACGCCATTATGCGTACTGCAGTTCACATACATTCTAATCAGAAGCACATTCACCATGTATATATATATATACATACAATTTTGGCACATACATTCTAATCAGAAGCACATTCACCATATATATATATTAAAAATATCGATTTTGAGCTTTTCTTAAAACAAGTTTTGTTTTATTTTTAGGCAGTGTAAAGATTGGTCTAATAAAGTCAAGTAATACTGTATATTAAATCAAAGCGCTTACATTTCTGAAACGAATCGTGCAGGTTTGAGCTGTCTAGGACAAATAGTTTTTGAGTTTCGGGCTTTTAAAAGTTTCAAAACACGTCAAAAATCAATCGATTATTTTTATTCTTAACAATTTATAATTCAAAAGCCAAAAGTGACAAAAACATAAAATTTGTATTTCTGATCACATTGATGCACAGAACTCAAGTACCAAATATGTAAAACCTAAGGTGTTTACGTCTGACAGGCAAATTGCCTGGCTTCTCTCAGAAGGAACATATCCGAACTCACACACTCAGATTTGAATGAAACATTCACCGTTGATAGTCTTCAGCGTGAAAGGAAATAGGGTAATCTCCTACCGTAGAAGGAGCTAGGGGATCGGAAAGTTCTGTGATTTTCCTATGAAAATTATTAGGTGGCTTAAATATGGACAATATAATTTCTATAGCTTTTACTCATAACAAATATGAATGAGACGAAGTCCTGCATTTCTAACGCCATCTTGGATCCAACTTATTTCCTTGAAATAAAAATAGGGGCAAGTGAAATATCAAATTGATCTGCAATTTTCTCAGAAACCCATTGATGTAATTTGTTTTGCCGTATCTTCAATCATTCTCAAGTTATTACAAGTACATGTTTTTAAAAAGTTTTTGATTCCATATTATTGTAACAATGAACGTAAATGGCCCCAAAGCCCTAAACCTTTAGCCCATCCCTTAATCCGACTCTGAAATTTTTCTTACTACTCGTATACTAAGTTTACTTGTGAGTGTTTTTCACTATCTTCAGAAATTATAATTTCCGTAGGTTTCGTCTATGTCATTTTGATCTATCTTTCTCCTTCCAGTCGACAGAGATGAGTTGAGGATTTATCCGGTAGAACTAGAGAGTTGAGGAGCGATTTTTGGCAATCACCCACCTTTCTGGCATTAACTTGCCATGTCTTCTTTTATGCTTTCCGCAGCACCTCTCCTTTCCTCTTTCTCTCCCTTCTCTTTCATTTTTTCTCTGTCTCTCGTCTTTTTCTCTCTATTCCTTCACGTTAACGTCTTGCCCTTGTTTCCTTCAGCAAGACGTTTTCGTCTGACAGAGAGCTTGACGTGCTTCAACGTAGGGAGCGGAAATGCCTTTACTTCGGCGTGAAGAATCCTTCTGTTATGTGTTCACTTAGCCTCGGGCTCAAGCTAATCAAATTCCCTCCTACTTCATCCTTCGTTTTCCCTCTCCACCTCTGCCTCATCCTTTTGGAAGCTCTCTCTCTATCTCACCCTCTCATCTCTGTTCCTTACAGTCCGTCACAACGTCACGATCCACCTAACGTAATAGGTGGCTGAAAATTAGTCACTTAGAAGGAAATTTCGACAGTCATCTTGTTTCCACATAACATGAGATGTAATATTGACAACTTTCTTTATATAGATAAGAGTGGATATTCGATGTCAAGATAATGTCATTTACTCACCTTGCATCTACCAGGTAAGGTCGAAAACAGTAAACTAAAACACAGAACGGAAGATATGAACGCGCTATGAAAAGAAACTTTTCGTCATTACTTGTAGATCACTTGCTGGGCTGTTATACTTATGATTACTTTTATTTACTGTCAACACCACCTCCTAGTTACAGGCTTGAAATTTACAAAATGGCCTTTTGGAAATATTGGACAATGATTCTGAAAAAAAAATATGTAATTGCCGTGACCGACTCGATCCCAGATCTTTAAGTCACCGGTTGGCATTCTACCATTGTACCATTACGACACGGCCAACTTTCTGTTCATATGGAGCATGCCTCCGCAGAACCAGCTACTTTGGTGGTGACGATATCAAGGCACTGCACTACTTGTAGAAGTCTTGTTGAGGAATATTACTAAGAATCGTGTGGTGACAAAAGAGTGATATGTCTTTTTTCAAAAAAAAAACCCGCACACGTTTCTTTGTGCAAAACATATACAACGTATCTAAATCTCTAAATCCTTTGGACAACAATCACATAATGCAAGATCTGTGAATTCTATACATTGTAGTGGCTCTACACATTGCAGTAAATTAGTGACTTCTCCTTGCCCTTTTGAAGTGTAACGGACTAGTATTGTCAAAACGAGATTTAATTACAGGATTTGTAACTGTAATGTCAATACCAAATCTGTACGGTCCAAGCAATTTCGACTTATTTTATGTATGAATAACATATCATTAATGTTCCGTCTTTGTTCTAACGTATAATTATTACGTTGTTAATGATTGTGCTGCAGCTTTCATAAATATATCAGATCAAAAATTCCTAAATTGTAATTTTTGTAATTACTAAAGATAATGTAATATGTTGAATAGTTTGTCGATAATATAATTTGTATATTTATTACCGAATACAGCAAATCGACTGTCATGTTTTCGAATGAAAAGCAAATATTACACAAAATAAAAAAGATTTAAAACGTTACGAAAGACTGCCCATTGCCCAAGTTTACTAGATTAGCGCTAAATCTGAACCTATTTTGATTTAACATGTGTCAAAATGTCAGGTTTAATTTTTGTGATCGATGCACTTTATGAAGTCATTTTCCGTCAAAAGTTAGGTAGCAACCCTTGTCCTAAATACCACATTTTAAATATATGTCTTTATTAATTCGTGCAAATGAGAAACAGACCGGTAAAAGCGGAAGTTTTCAAGATATTTCCGTGAAATTTTCTACACTTGCTCAAACACGCACTTTTGACAATGTGAAACAAAAATTTACCTCCCTTCTTTTGGGTGTTCAATCTAAAAAGTGTACTAGATCGAGACCGAGATATGTTAAAATACTTTATATACAGAAATCAGTGCCTGACTTATTTTACAAGACAAGGAAATAAAATTAGACACGGAAAAGTGGTCATCTGAATTAAGATTGATTTTCCCATAAGCAAGGTTCAGTTTTAAGTTTGAATCCCCAAACTAGGGATTAAAATTTAGTATAGGAAAATTATTTTCACAGCGCCAAAACTCTAGGGTTTCGTGAGCAACTGTAGAAAATTTCATTAAAATATCATGAAATTTTCGTTTTTGCAGGTCTGTTTCTCATTCACATGAGTTAATAAACAGTATATATACGAATGTATATACTGTACGTGTAAACAGTATATATACACGAATGTATAATCAGTATAACAATCTAGCAGTCTCTGACTGCTGATCGTGGGGTCCCGGGTTCGATTCCCAACTCTGCCAATAGATTCTTTCCAAAGCGAGATGGTCTGGAACATGCCCACCCAGCTGCTCTGAATAAAAGGCAGTGGTGATTACAGTTGAGAGCTTTGGCTTTCCTCTCCCAACATGTCTAGTCAGCGTAGGAGCAGTAGACCAGCTCATTCAGTAGTAGATTGAATATGGATGTGGATTATATATATACGCGTATATAAACCTCAAGGAGACTATTTAATACAAAGTGAAACAAGAAAATTACTCTTGTGGGGTCGCCGGGCAGAAGTCACGGTAAAAGTGGGTCACGGCATGAAAAAGGTTGAGAAACGCCGACAGAGAGAAAACTAAATACATGATAACAAGCTGAAACGCAAGAAATGGAGGAAATAAACACATAATAATTTGGGATGAGGTCATAGAAAAAGTAAACAAATTTAAATACTTGGGAGCATACGTAACAAGCATAAACTAGGTCACGGAAAAAAAAAAGTCGCTTAGTATCGGGCAACACATGTTTCTATCCAGTAGAAAAACTTATAACCTCACGATTAAGAAGGTTGTAATTGAAATTATACAGAACGGTTATTCTGCCGGTAATACTTTACGGTTGCGAAAGTTGGAGTACGACCCTAGCAGATGATCATAAATTACGTGTGTTTGAAAATAAGGTTTTGCGAAAGATATAAGGGCCGAGATGACTGGAGAATGGAGCAGACTGCATAATGAAGAACATTACGAACTGTACTACTCCCCCGATGTTGTAAGAATAATGAAAGCGCGACAACTAAGGTGGGCAGACCATGTAGCTGGGATGGTTGAGAAAGAAAGATTATATTATATCCTGGTTTGGAAGCCGGATGGAAGACCGTTGGGAAGACCGAAATGTTGGGAGGACGATATTAGAAGAGATCTTCGAGAAGTAGGTGTTCGTGATGAAAGCTGGCTCGATGCTGCCCTGGATAGAATCCTGTGGCGAACGGTTGTCACTGCGGCGATTAACTTGCCAGTTCCTTAAACCCTAAAGTTAGTTTATTATTATTATTATGTTCCATCATGAATCAAATACAAAAACACGTAAATAATAGGGTGCAGTGTGGCAATATCTATTTTGATCTGTCTAAGGCCTTTGATGCAGTTAATCATTCCATTTTGTTAAGTAAGTTGACAAAGATAGGGTTTGTAACACGATATCTAAACTGGTTTGAAATCTACTTGAAAAACAGATCATTTCAGGTGAAGATTAACAATTCACTTTCTTCTATAGCAAAAATCACGAAGTATTCCTCAAGGGTCCCCTCTAGGACCTCTTTTATTCATGTAAATGACATTTATGTACACGGATTCTTATTCTAAATTACTTCTATACGCTGACGATTTGAAGTTAATTTGAGTATCAGAATAGCGTAGAACTACTGAATGATATCAACAGCGTTGTAGATGGTAACACATTAAGAATTGTAAGATAACCGAGTTTAACTGCACAAATGATTGCGAAATATATTTCGATGACAAATTAAGATTTAAGGAATAAATAACTAATATAACACCCGAGGCTTGGAAACTGATTTGCTTCATTTTCAGCTAATGGACCCAATTAATCGGGATTCAAAACTTTCGTCTCATCATATAAAATATTGATTAGAATTAAGCTGGAGCGTGCAGTTATAATCTGGTTCCCTGCAGCTAAAATCGCTAGATATCAAATTGAAGCTATTCAGAAATACTTCATCAGGCTTTTGTGTAAACAGTTTAGGTTAAGTCATTACACACAAAAATATGAGTATTGGTGTAGATATTTTCAACTTAAACCTTTGTACCTCTGAAGGAAAATAATAGATTATTTGTTTATCGACGATCCACTGTAAACCTCTGCTAGAAAATATAGGCATAAAAATATCATCGTACACCCTTAGCAATTACGACTACCTTACTACAAGAGATACAAACAAAGGAATTTTATATAGAATGATCATAAACTACAATTAAATTGGTAAAGAACTATGATTTACATTTTAACCAAGTACAATCAACTTTTTGTACAAGGACACAATGATATTAAATGATTAGCATATCTTTTTATATACTTTCCCCCTATTTGATTTTATTTCTTTTTATTTTGTTAGCTACTTGTACAAGCATTATAAAATACACTTTTTAATAAGTGTTTATGTAATATCTACTCTTTGTATATTAACTACAAGAGGCTCAGTACTGTATAGGCAATGACGCTGTTCATATCACTTTAATAAAGATTATGATGATGATTATGCTACTTAGTTCCTATTTTTTTAAGCGGTCATTATAGTTTTTCAAGCAAGACCAACCTTCTGGTCATAGCGTGAAATAACACTCCTTTTGTGTATCGTAATGTTTTATAGGGAACAAAAGGTTGGTCTATATTCTATGTTTGGGGAGCCCAAACACATTGTAAGTGTTTTTGAAGTATTAACATGTGAACTTCTTTGCTCTCTGACCTTTCACGTATGTAGTTGTGAGCTGAAGTATTCCTTGTTGTGTACCACTTCTTATTGTTCGTGAAGTGTGTTATTAAGAGTGGCACAAATTTTTGTCTGCAGTTGTTGGGAAATGTGTTAAAGTCACTTATATTTTGGATAAGAAAGAAGACTTCGTAGCTTGAT
Organism: Lepisma saccharinum; assembly: GCA_022664845.1. Lineage (NCBI taxonomy): Eukaryota > Metazoa > Arthropoda > Insecta > Zygentoma > Lepismatidae > Lepisma > Lepisma saccharinum. The sequence goes on along the minus strand of JAGDQP010013138.1, from coordinate 21,528 downwards.
CAATGTATAGATGTCGCAAAGGGATTACATTTTGTGATTACTAATTAATAAAGTTTTATTTTTAACAATCTTATTACTTTGAATCCTCATTTTCTAGAGAAGTTGTGATATTTTGATGAAACGTAAGCAGGATCTTTGTGCATGAATAATTTTCTTTACATATATTTTCTTTTACTTGTAGAATTTGTTTCGTTATGAAAATAACAATGTGTTAAATGTACCTTACGTGTAGGGAATTTCTAACAAAAGAAATGCATATATATATATATATATTACAAATAAGCAAAGCTATACATTTGTGTGCACGCAGAAGGACATTAGGAAATCGTCAACTTGCTAACAGGATACGTAACGATCATGAAATGCAGAAAGACAAACCAAATTCATTTAAAGCAAGAAAAGAACAAATTCTTCTTTCTGATCAATACAAGGGTAAAAATAGTGCCATTACCTTATTTTACTCAATTTGGCGGTATATATGAATTTCACGATGTGAATATTAATAAAATACCGACTAGAACACATTCGTAGTGATAATTAGAACTATTTTGAAATATTAGTAAAATTATTCTTAAAAATATTCAATATGTACACACGAAAATTATAACTACGAATAGAAAGACAACATTTCTGGTAAAGAAAAAGTTAAAAATTGATTATAAGAATTAATTTTTTCTTTCAAAAACTCATAATTTAGAATTTTTGTCTTCTTTCATTATCTTCTGGTTTAATAAACTTCGGTGCGGAAGGGTGGGGGAGTTTCTTTGACGAAGGGTTCAGTAGAAATGTAGAAGGAGAAAGAGAATGGGTAAGTATTCTCTTTGCTTTAATTTTCACTTTTATCCTGTACATTTTTCTCCAAATCTTTCCAATGTGTTGCCTTTAATTATCTTCAAACGTGTTTTGTTTCCCAGATTCCACTACTTTGTTCAAAACTTTTTTTTTGTTACATTTCTTTTCTAATTTCTATCCTCTGTGAGAAACATTTGCGGTACTACCGCCAGCCATTTAAAACTATTATATTTTTCATGACAAAAAGGGGCATTAACTCATTCTCTTTCAAAAACACATTCGCTATAAACGACCTCCACTAGCCCATCCCAATTTCCCACTCTTCTCACTCACCCACACATAAAATTGCGATTACTTGATTGGTTAATACATTTTAAAATACAACTAGTAAGCCTCCTAAAACCAGAAAAAAAATAGAGAGAGGGAGAACGATAGAGCTAATATTACATTTCATTAACCAAACAAAAAGAGGTCCGCCTTTTGCCTTTGTTGGGTTCAATTTTACTGCCACTTTCGTATTATTTATTTATGTTTTTTCGAACATCGGATTGGTTGGTAATAAAAAATAATTTATATTGTTTTTATTGATAAATTTATTACATCGTAAAAAGTGTATGTTTCGTTGGTATAACACAACTCATATAATGATCCTCAAATAAACTATATAAATTTTCTTTGTTTATTTATAGACGTGTAAAAGGAATGATACTCATTTAAAGAATTTGTTTAAATCCTTCTCACTCACGAATAAACCACTGTATAGACAACATAATTGAAATTATTTGTTTTAAATTAGTACCTTTTAATTTGTTTCACGTTGGCTCCATACGCTTTTTCTCTTAATGATTTAGGGATTGATTGTTTAAACCCTGACATGAATGAAGTTGCTGTTGAAGCAAATTAATCTAAGCACAATGAAAGAGAGCATTTTCAAATAAAATCAAATAGAAATTTACATCTCATTCACAATGACATTGTACGCATTCATGTTGGCCAACTTAATGGTACAAAAAAAAGTTCGTTTTTATTTTTCAAATGAGAAAAAGGTTTAATAATATAATTTCTAACGGTAGTAAATGTTTAATGTAAGAACCTGAAAACTACTATGCAGTAAGTCGTTGCACCCCTACCAGATTCATTCCTGCTTCCATTTATTCTTTATATCCTTCAAGACAACAGTTTGTCACGTGATAAAAGTCATATACGTATTATCCAAGAATTTGCTTGTGTAATCTTTTCTGCTGTTTTCCTTTCTGTTAGAAGAAAAATGAACATTTCATTTTAATCTCACTTACAAAAGAAAGTTAGCATAATTTGAACAACTTCCCACTCTTACTGTATCTTCATATAACCTGTCCTATGTAGACACTTGAAAACATTTTATCAACCATCATGGATGTATGATAAGCATTTATCAAGAAAGACAGATTCTGCGAATAATCAAATGATAACATGGCTCTATATTTGGAACTATATTTGGAATCGACTTAATAGTCAAACTATCGATGACTTCTTCGACATTACTCAGTCTTAACAAGGAGACCGTCAATGAAATCATATACAAACCTAGCCTGAAATTTTGCTAGGAGGTCCTATAGAGAGGTAATATACAAATATATATATAGTTGCTCATATTAACTGTAAGATACCGAGATAGGGGCTGGAATATCGGTCGAAGTGTACAAAAAATGTATTATTTTATGATTCAATCAGCAGATGTCACTTCTGCTTCAGTTTCATTCTGCAATGAAACACTGCCGAGTTGTAGGGTCACCTCCAACACCGGAGCACGCCTTTCCAGGGACTTACTAAAGAGTGTAGACCCCCTGAAATTAAGATTTTTGTAAAATCCGTATACTTTTGCCTGATTTGCAAACAAAAAAATAATTTCGGGAGGTCCATACCCTTTAAATATGTCCCTGGCGAGTCATGCTGCAGTGTGCCTGGTAACGCTACAACTCGGTAGTGTTTCATTCCAGAACGAAAATGAATCAGATGTGACATCTGTTGATTGATTGATAAAAAATAACTTTTTATATAAACTTCGACAATTACTCCAGCCCCTATCTCGATACCTAGCAGTTAATATGAGCAGCTATTTTTTTTTTTCGTATATTACCTCTCTATAGGACGTAGATTCTCCTAGAAAAATTTCAGGGTAGATTTCGATATGATCTCAATGACGGTCTCCCTATTAGTACTGGATCCCACTCGCAATCCCAGTTGTTTTGTCCGTCCATCCGCTATAACGTGATAATTTGTATTGCTATTGGATGCCTTCTTGTATGCTTACAAGTAAAAGTGACTTTTCTGGCTCATATTCCGGAACTTTCATCCTCAACTACGGGGAAAGACAGCCCTGTAATCTACATGTTGAGACGCTGTATTTTTAAACCTTCATTCAGCAACTTCTGTATCATGTTTTAATTTCGTCCTCACCCTCACGCGCCCCAACCCCCTCACGTTGCAACTTTGTGCTCACCCTCAAATTGCAATTTCAACCTCACCCTCAAGCTGTCAGGATGTGAGTATATGAGGATGAAGGTGAGCACCTCGTGATGCTGAACACCTTTGAATCTAACAGTAGTCGTAAAAATATAATTTCTTTGGAAGGGCGAGCACTATTGTGCGATATATTTTAGTTCGTGTATTTTAAACTACTTCTTTCATTTTCCTTTCATTTAATGCACAGGGGTTCAACCTGTAAAGGGTGGCCCTCATGAGGGCGGATCTCACCTTCACGTGGCAACTTTCCCCTCACATCTTCGCTCAGTCCTCACCCACACTCTCACGCTACAACTTTCCCTTCACCCTCAAGTTGCAACTTTACCCTCACCATCTATCAGCCCTCACACACCCTCACCCTTACATTGCAAGTTTATCCTCACTCGCCTTCTCTAGGACATCACCATCACACACCCTCACGTAGTTGCTCAGTCCTCACCCTCAACCGGGAAGGTGATGTGAGGATAAGGTCCGCCCTCGTGAGGCTGAACACCTTTGGTAGCTATAGTTGTTAAATTGGAAGCAAAATGCGAAATGGACATTCATTTTTTTAAGGTGTTGCAGGACACTTTGTTGCACTATAATAAACTGCCCATTGATCATTTTATTATGTTTTTTCTCACAAGGGATATGGCCACATATATCATGAAATGAAAGAGTGCCGATGTTGGAGTATTTGAAGATGCCGCATTAAACACAGAATCTAACAAATCTTTCGTTAGAGAAGCTGCAACTTCACATATAATAAATATAATTATTCTCGATCTGATTATTTAGAAGCCGAGGAAGAAGAATGATGATTCAACTATTCAAATACAAGCAGGATATATCAAACCACACCAGATTTATCTGAAAATCACGAGAGTAAACTAATTCATTACTCAAACACGAGAGTAAACAAATTCATTACTCAATCTATAGCTCATAGACCCTTTTGGTGATGACTACAAACGTTGAGAAAGCGTTAGCTTACGGCCATGTTGTTGCAAACTAAATATCTATATTGCAGACCTTGAAATTAATCGAAGGTTTCTATGTACACTGTCGCTTGATTTCAGGGGTCTCTGAAAGTACACACAATATTTTCCAATCGCTCATTGCTGGCACCAAGTTAGGGTAGAATAACAGGCTTCAAAATGCATCTAGTAATAGAGTTTCAGGACAATTGGGCAAACCTTTTGAAAAGACAGTGCTTTAGAGCACGTGCAACAAACATATGAGGAGTTCTGTGGAAAAATTCGGAAACTGCGGTTCAAAAAAAAAAAAAAAAAAAACATGGGTTCGAAAGTTCTACATGTAAAGATTTCCTGTGGCAGTAGACGTTTTGACATAATATGGAAAAATGTTCCTAATATTCCTAGGAAGACAATATATGAATCACATGGAAGCTATATTAATCCCTGATGTTAATATAATAAAATAATTAATCACAGAAGTTCAGCAGTTTTTTCCATAGAAGGAAATTCTGGACGGCATATTCACACCAAACCTAAAACCAATGTTCCGGCATCCCAAGAAAAACGACTTCCAGGGTTTCCAGATCCCAAAGCACCTCCAGTTGTCAGTATTGCCATCTTATGCTAAAATATAGTATTACTAAAACTTCTATACTGTTCGACAGATATACACCAAAGTTTGCAACATTATTCTTCTACATAATACAAACACACGACGGTAGGAAACAGTACCCCTCCATGTATTCCAGTTGTCAGAGTTGCCAAACTTAATTTCAAATTGAGTTTTTCAAAGTTTCTGCAAGAACTTTTATACTGTTTCACGTATCCCCACCAAACTCGCACGAAATACTCTTCGACGCCGTTGGAAAGCAACTAGGTGATGGTCCCCACCCACTAAAACATCCAAGATGTCATGGTTGCCAGCCAATAAAATTGAAGTTCGGCAAAGGCTTCCACACCGTTCAAAGTATCTACGGACCAGTGGATTACTAGTAATTCGACGGAAGAATAGTTTGTGCGGCAGCATTTGTTTCTTTCACCCTCTTGCAGTCTGTTGTTATTTGTTGCACTTATTTACTATCAGGATGTTTGTTTATTTATTTGTTTTATTGTTTCGATATTGAACATTGAAATATTTCAGGTGCTCAACGGAAGTAGCAAAAATTCCCTTAGCTAAAATTGTAACAAAAAAAAAAACCAATGCCCCTACATATTTGTATGGCATTAATTGTGATAAGAATACATATTCTGAAGTGAAGGAAAGTTTTGATATATTCGAATAGATTCACCTTTTATCAATATTTGGTAGTAATTGTAGGTAATTTCCAGTGTGAAGTGATCATTTACTCTACAGATGGAAAAGTGACGGGACAAGTACGTTTAGTATGAATATGTGTGTGTATGGAATAACTAGTCAGTGTTGTGAAACTCATGTATGATTTTCATTTATAGGCATCATCTAGTGTCATTCTGCTAGCTTACATATAGCATTGTGTCTGTATAGATGACTAATCACGGAAAGATGTAAGGTAAACATCCACTTGGCTTTAGCAAACAAATAGACATTGTGGAAAAGTAGTGTTGATTCAACCGATTGTCCTCAACACTCAACAGCTGAGGTTTCATTCATTCATTCAATCTATCACTTTATTAAGTTTTGTATCATTTAGACAATTCTTTTCAATATAAATTTCCTATTCCTCATCGGGTTCCTGCAATATAATTATTTGATCAAACTACAGTAAATAAATTACAGATAAATATTATTTTAGGCTTTTAATAGGAATATAGAGCAGATCTTTCACATCTACATGCGATAATGGTAACAGAGTTAAGGTTGTCCAAATAGTGAGTAGGTTTGTTTTCTCCAATTCAAGAGCATATCTAAACAATATAACATTCCAAGCATATATAATGATTTTAAAATGCGTATTATAAAAATGTGAGCAAACAGAATTAGCGAACCACAGGATATAATTCTCAGGACACAAATTAAGACAAAATTCGGGTTGAATTTGCAAAATATGCAAACTATTAAAATCTGTTTGTCCTTCGAGACCCTTGTATTTAACCATAGTCGTTTCCAGCAAAACAAAAACATACTAGTAAACATTTGAGCGGTACTAGTAGGGGTTAGGAAAAGTAAAATGTCTGGTTGACGAAGGAATCTTGTAATGGGACCGTCCGTTTGATTCCTCTCCTTGAACATGCCCTAAAACAATTCAGTTCTGACTAACGTGAACTATTCTTACAGACACAAAGACAGTCACACAAAACAAAAACGAAAGAAATACCGTAAAGTGGAGTCAAATTGAAATTGGGCATATTCTATTCCTACAGCAGGTTTGAGTCCACTTATCCTGAAATGTTGGCCTACCCGAAATGTTATCTTGTCGGTAGGGTTGCCAACATTTTACAATTCGTACATTTTGTATTCTTTCTCCCTTTCATATTTACTCGACATGGACTTCCAGGAGAGACCTCTAATAAAATATGGCTTTATCAGTGACATATTCCTTTACATGCATGGATATATAGCAAAAAGATTGAAAGCTGTATTGAAACGTAGCGTGAAAATAAAACAATTGTCTACTGCAATCTCTCTCTTGAAGTTGCATGTCACGTTACCATTACGTTATAGTTACGGGAACATATCTTACAAGCAAAATATATTTTTTTAAAGTAGTTCTTACACCGCATAATCGGTGCCAGTTGAAAGGTTTTGTGAAATCTAGACACAATGCTGAATAAACTTGTTCCACAATGCTGAATAAACTTGATTTGTTTTAAGGAAAAAGTCCTAAGAAAACGGAACTAAATAATGAGTAGATTGGGTATAAACCACAGGAAAAAAAGTTTCAAAACCCAAACTAAATGCCGCTGGAAACTACCAGAGAAAGAATGGTTATTAATAATTGCATTAACTGAATAGTGTATAATTAATAGTTTAGAATATAAATTACTGAATATATTTCATCATTTTCTCTAGATATCTTGTTAAACTTTTAGGCTACGAAGAAAATCAACGTCCTTTCAAGTTATTTACTCACGATTGAAAGTAATCAAGAACATCTGTAACCTAAAATGATGCATAATCACTGTAAATAATTGCAATAAGTACAAAACACTTCTTTTAGTTTGATACTTTGTTGATACTATATGCTGTTAAGATTATCATGTATTATTTCTTAATAATAATATTTTAATAGTTCTGTTTAGAGCAAGTTTTCAATTCTGGAATAAGTTGTTTAGAGCAAGTTTTCAATTTTGAAATAAGTTTTCTTTCACATAGAAAACTAAAATTAAATGAATCCGTGTACTGATTTTAGAGAAGAAGTGTAACTAGTATTTTGTGTTGATTTTCACGTCTTTTAAATAAAGTATATTTTGTTACCAAATATGGAAGATCAAATATTTATTTTAATTTAGTAATTTTATCAAAATATTTTTATAAGCAAAGGAAGGAAGAAACATAGTTGCCTAAAGAAATTAATCTATGATTCAGAAGCAAAAGACCTTTTTATTTTATATTCCACTAATTTAATAGACGTGTTTTACTGATGCCTAAGGCCATAAATGAATATAATACAATATAACTCATGTTTTACTACTTTTGATTCTTTTCTATTTTTTTTCTCATTATATGAGAATTGTTTACAGTAAGACCACCAAGCAACAAAGGAAATTAGAGAGACATTCACAACAGTGATAAATTTTAATTAATGTGGTTAGAAACTGAAAAAAAACCTCCCCAACCTTTGTGTTCATAAGACTTTTAACTGCTTTTGTTGTTTGTTTGTCATGGACAAATTTTGCAGCTTCATATTTGTTTTCGTGATGCAGAATATGCTTGTTAATTGAAACAAAAACAGAAATCTTGCACCTATCCCTATTTCTTTTATGACAACAAACATAATGTTGACATGCTAATGTGTAACGAAGCTATATGTGTGTGCATGTGCACATTCATGCGTAGCTTGGTACACTACAGAAGCTACACATCCATACTATTTATTTCTATAAAATATATGTTGTAGAGAAGAGTTCTGAATATACAGATAATGAAACCTACTTTTCTCGTACCATTGTTTCCCTGAGCTGCAGTACTTTTTCAGTCTGAATATTTTGATCCAACAGTCAGTTCAAAATGTGGAAATATGGAATTAAGGTAAACATTATGAAATATAAGCTTGATTTAGAATGGTAAGTGTGTGATAACATTTGAAAGACATATCTAATCGAGTGTAAAATTTAAGTCTGTAATTACTATTAACTTTGGACTCTAAAGCTGAAAAGCTGAAGTATTAAGCTGAAAAGTAAACAATGTTGTTGAAACTTATACATGTCTTGTGTGACTACGAACTAAGTTGAAAGAATTTGTAATTTGTTATTCAATAAGTTTACTTTATAAAATCGTGTAAGTTTGCTTTCAATGATGGTAGTTGGCTTATAATTTAAGCTTTTATTGTGACTTTTTTATAAGAAAAGGAAAAATACGAGAAAGACCTAAGAAATAACGATTTTCTTAAACCTGTATATAAAATTACGCTTCTTATGTTTCATTTGTTTCACTGAAAGTTTCGAGGACTTAAGAATTTTAGTGTTAATGATTTAGAATTTTGCTTTTCAAAATAAAAGTTCTCTCGAAAAAGGAAACAAGTAAATCTGTGATTTTTTTCTACAAGGACAAAAATTCTAATGAGTGGGAATACAGTTCTCGAGATGTATGTACTAGCTACAATCCCTTAATGACCTTTAGCGCGATTTTCCTATTCTTTTCTTTGGAAAACCGTGTTTTGCGCAAGTAATAGAAATGAACTAAAACTTCATGCACTATCTCAAATGTTTAAATGTATAGTTTGGAAATGAAGAGACACAAAAGCAAACTTAAGTTTCTGAAAGTTCATTTTAAACAAAAGAAGTACAATTTCGAAGACACATTTTCTGCTATTCAACATTTGTTCAGTCTGAATACTATTCCTCAGAGTTCAGTTTTATGGAACTGATTTTCAGAAATAGATCCGTAGAAACCACGTCTCAGTTTCTTGTTGAAACATAATAATTTAATTTCACATAGAAGTTCGTGAACTTTCCCGATCTACTCTGAAAAGTTTTGTTGTTTAAACCTAACAACTTTGTTTCATGTATCTTGTATTCAAAGACAAATTGAAAAAGCATTGTTAATTTTCAGAAATATAGTGATATCCTTCTTACAAATTCTATAGTTTTTTGGTCTAGCTTATGCAATAAATAAATATCAGTTACATTTTAGGATTTAAATGATCGTGATTTATGTCGATTGTTTATGTCCATATTTTAACAACTACCAGTAAGATAACCCCATCAATGAATGACTAATGCTAATACTTAGCAAACATTCCAACCTGAAATAAAGGCGCATTATCTGTACTTTTTGTATATGAGTGCTTCCATTTCAATTCATCCAGGTAAACCATTGACTATCTCAGATCTCTGCGATACTTTTTTCTCTACAAGTATATGAAAAATAAAGAAACTCGATTTTTTTATTTTCCCGTAAAGAATTCAGTGAAGAGTTACAGGCTCTCAAAATAGTTGCCAAGGTCATTTATTGACATCAAATATAAAAAATAATGTTCTTTTCAAAAATCAATTTCTCAGACTCTAATTTACGGATTTGCATGAAATAAAAAGCATAACATTTCTCTCATGTTATATCGTATCGTGTGTAAATATCATTATATCTGAATGACTATTTTTGAAGAAACTAATTGCAACGTTACCGAATTTAATTTGAAATTTCCTATTTTTGATAATTTTTAACTGGGGTCCTATTAGTCATATTGAGATGCGGGTTTTTGCATATGATATATATTACCGGGTTCTAAAATATTACCTTATTTTAGTTTTCACCTGAAGTGGTTGGTTTGGGCCCTGCGGGGCTCTGAATTGTTGAAAAACTGCCGAAGAGTAGTTGTTGGACACCATTTTCTCGAAAACCCTACTCTTTAAAATTTTAATATTTATGGAGTAGAAGCAGAAACACCTGAACTTGAATGCTTTTTTTTTTTTCCTTTTCTTCAGCCCGCCCTAGAATTACTGTCTTTTGACCCTAATTATGTGTAACGGTCTTTTATTTATTGTGTATTTATACAATTAGGTTTTGTCAATTATGATTCAATGCCTTATCGATAGTTAACAGCTGAATCTTTTAGTGACTTTTGTTACTGAAATGGAAATTTAAATACATCCTATATACAGGCTGGTTCTCAATCTTCGTTCCACGGCTTTAATTGGGCTCCTATTGCACACATAGATTTGAAACAAAAAATGTACAAACCAAAGTGCATATGCGGAATCACGTAATTATGTTGCTGAAAGCAGTGACGTCCCGGGAATACCTCTACGGGAGGGGCAACTTAAAAATTAATTTTAAAAAGAAACAGGAGTTGATTTTGCTTCTTTGTAATAAGCGCTAAATTTTAAACAACTTTTAGAGGAACCGAGCGATATCTTGTACCGTTTGGCAGTTACAAGAGCTAATTTAGTAGGTTAACTGCTACCTATCAAAGAACATTAACTTTTATATTTGATGCCAGTAGATTGATTACCTTGGCAACTATTTTGAAAGCCTGTAACTCTTCACAGAATTTTTTCAGAAAATAAGAAACGGATTTCTTTATTTTGCATATACTTTTAGGAAATAAAGACAAAACAAATATCTGTAACCATGATCTAGACCCACCTAGATGAACTGAAATGGAAGTAGCTATATACTATATTTGTTTATATACAATAGTAAATATTATTTTGATTGAGTGTGGTTGATTTGCAAGGATATACAGGTAACATAAGCACGAAATTTAATGGTTGAATCCTGCCGCCCGCTATCTTTATTAATTCTGATTGCTCTTTACGTTCTAACATAAGATGTAAATGGTGATATGGTCGTTCGTAAAACTGCCAAGGACCCCTACACTTTTCACACTAGAGTATCAAGATCGACAGATGTACAACAAAAGATACATGAATACATAGATCATAGAAGTAAATGATTGTATTTATAAATGTAATGAGGAAGGTATTTCGCTTATGGCTGATAAATTAACTTGGAAATGTTGGAGTTTATTGTTCCCCTCAAAATAAAACAATGACAGTACCATATTTCCAGTTATATAATTATGTATTTTATGTGTAATGAGCTTCATAGTAATCCATTAATGTATTTATGTTTTCTAAAGTTAATTCAATGTAAGGGTTTGATTACACATTGTGTTAATCAAAAGCTTGTTTATATATTTACAAGGAGGATGTTATAGCAGGAAACAGAAAATATAATATGAGCACAACACTAAATGGTTTAAGGCACTCTAGTGATACTTTGTTTTAAAAAGAGCAAGAACAAAATGTTTAAAAAAAAAAGGAAAACTTTTCATTAACAGAACTTGATTATTTAAAACGACTTCCTACTCTCTCGAGTACAACGAAATGCAAAAGTACATTAAAATTTTGTGAAGGTCATTCTCCTCACTGCTCAATTTTCCTGTTACTTGCTTTACTCTTTTTCCTCTCACAAAAAAGTCATTTTGAGTTTCTCGCTTTCTAAAACCCTCATTGTTTATGAATTTTTAATTTTATTGAGATAAAACAACCAGAAAAAAAGGACGAAAGTCAGTTTCAGAAGTGGCGCTTTTCATTAATCAAATGAAGAGTTCCCCAATGTATCTGTAGCATATTTTCTCGACCTCTTATTCTTCATCCTGCTTCTTCTTTTGTTTCGGTTCCATCTCGCTACTTGCATTGGAGTCCTTTTCTGAAAAAAAAAGAGAGTGTGTATGTATATTCTTTTCTTTTCTTCTGGGGCCAAACAGAAGGGAAAGTCCCAAAGTATTTTCTTCGCTCGCTCTTATTGCCATTTCCTTAATTATTACTCGGCACACAATGAAATATGAACGAGGTGTAATTTTTGAAACCGTATACTTGGAAGATACGTACAAATTGTTTTGAAGGAAATTAATTTCATTCTCCTTTTAATTAAGGTTCTCATTTAGTTTAAAATGTCAAGACGACGGTATAATTCAAGGAAACAAAATCGATCTCTTTTTCGTTCTCTCTCTCTCTCTCTGTTTCATTCTTCACTAGAGTGCTTTCCTAAATTCTTCCCCTTTCTTAGTAGTAAAATGGAAACAAACGTTTCTGTCTTTATTTCTCATTTCGTAGTGTACCAAACCTTTCCTTCTTCTATTAATAAGAGGCAAAAAGTGTAAATAAATTAAATAAAATGAATGATTACCACAAAAATTTAAGCGTTAAAATTATAGTAAAAACTTTTAGTAGTGTTTGAAACAAAGAAATGCAAAGTTGGAAGATATAATAAGTACTTTTCCGCACGTAATTGGAAAGAAACTATTTACGAAAATGATGCACTTTATCTAGTGAAATAAGTACAACTTTAAGGTCATTGTTTCTTTAAATTCAGAATTATTTTTATTTAATGGAATATCTCGCTTAATAAATTATCAAAAATATATTCGTGTTGAACATAGAAACCACTTTTAAGAAAGTGTTTGTCTTTCATAATGGCCTTATGAAACACTGAAGTACTCGTTTTGAATTCTTTCTGACTCTGTTAACGATAGTATGTAATTCAGATTTCATTGAAATTTGGTACAAAGTCATTTTGTATAATTTAGCTTAATTCACCTTCTTCAGTTTTCGACTTCCCTTTTAGGCTCCAGCAGTATTAAAAGCTGGGAACATATGTCCGGCGATAGCTTTCAACTCAGGAACTACTAAGACTCCGAAGATGGTTTAGCTGTCGTTGGAGAGGTCTCGGCGATATGAGTTCAAAACATTATATTGTCTATGTCCGTCCGTCGACAAGTTTCAACTACTAAGGAACTACTAGGGTTACGAAGGTGGTTAACTTTTCCATCGACACATCGTTCATCCAAATCGGAAACTCGCTTCTGAAGTCTGGCGGTAGCTCGTGTGTACACTTCCCCAACTGGTCTCTGCCTCATTTTTGTTTTGTTGAACAGTATTTTTTCCTTAATACTCTCAGTATATTGTAGTTTTTCTTCTTTTTCTCCTTTCTTTGGTGAATACAGTTTCTCATAGTTTTCATCCTAAGATTACTATTGTTAAAAATATTCTAATGAGCTATTATTTTGTTTTCTTTGGTTCCCTTTTACTTATTTAATTAACTAATATTATATAGGCTGCATAGGTTCGTCCGTAGGAGGAATGTTGTCCTTTGGCGAGCACTTCCATCGTAAGGGATTCAACAAGCTAGTCCGTTTATCTGGAAACATCTGGTAGAAGAATATAAAATATTTTTTTTTATTCAAAGGTACTAAACAAAATTGGGAGCTTTCAAAATGTGGACCTGAAAAGGTTTATAGTTATCGTGTGCATACAAAAACTGTGTGACACACTACAAGAGAAAGGATACAACAAGAAACAAGAAAGCAGACTATCTTAGATGAGGTATCGTACTTTGGATTGGGGAATATACAGGTTCGATTCTCCATTTTGGCCTTCCTGAACGAGTTTCTCTTATCACTTTTCTTCAGTTTCACCATGAGAATTCCGGTATAGTTACTTAAATAGTGTTATATGCGACACTATTTTTATTCCTATCTTCGTAGATTCCTCACAGAAGAGTGATATCCTCTGATTTAAATATGCGTAGATTAGTTCTACGTATCCGTTCATAAATTGTAAATATACTAATTTAATGAATAATATAACTGCATTGCAAATTCTTATAATTAAATATCAAAAGCAATAAGAACAATGCATGGACATGAAACTTTTACATGTTTCTTAACACCAGATGACGGTTTTTTTTTTTTCATAAAAATAACAGTTTAAGAAATTGAATTAAGTAATTGAATTTTATTTAGCTGTAGTAGAAGTTTCTATATCATTTGTATTTTGATTGTTCATGTATCAATAATGTTTTGACATGCTCTGTACAACATAGATTTAATTAACCTGAGTAAGTTTGAAAGTTTTTAAACTAAACGCTGTTGACTTATAAAGGAAATTTTTTATTATAACGCCACATTGTTTAAGTAATCAATAGTGAACTACCTTATGTTATTATATAATGATTTTAGTGCGTGAGGCTAGAAGATATTTCCATAAATATTCTAGATTATGTCATTTGCCAACGTCAATATTGTGGTTGTTTGTTTCTAATTGTTTACATTGTGTTTCTATCAATAAATTATAAAAGTTCCCGTGGGCCATTCTGACTATTATTGGTTCATTGGGTATTGTTTAACTATCCAAGCCAATACAAAAATTTACTATAACTTTGACATGCATTTGCTCTGGGTGATTTATCTTCAGTGGGTTACTAATTTATTTATTCATAATATGCTAATATTAGTTACATTACAGACGTGTGTTATTAGTGTTGTAAGCTTAGGTTGAACCACTAAATGTTTAAAATCGAACGGATTTCGCACGTGCAATTTCTGTTTCCTAGAGAAAAGTGAATCTTTCGTATCTCGTGTACGCACATATTTGCAAATGAAGAGTACAGGAAGAAGTGGGGCGGGGAAGGGGGAGGGAGCGGGATGTTCATGGAAGGCAATTGATCCTAAGATCCATTTTAAAGTGTAACTCTCTCATTTATTCTTGTGTTTTTAATAGCCTAAAAACCGTAATAATTTGTAGTAGACAATTTGCGCTTTCGGATTGAAACTTTTTCAGCGGTTAGCTGTTATTGCATAGTACTTGTTAAGAGGTCAAATCTAGTTTTTAAATGGACATACCTCCTTCTTTCCCTATACCGTATTACAATTATATTTCTCTCTTCTAAAACAATAAAATATCGATTGATAGCTTCTAATTTTCCCGCGCTCATCAAGAAAATAATCACAATGAGAAAGTTTGTAAGTATATAAAAACATTATTCATTTGCAAAGGAAAAATGTTATTAAAGCACTGCATTATTAAAGCAAGCTTGTTGTTATAAGTTTTGTGTTATTATAGAAATACAAGAATGTAACCCAACATGTCCTATAACTCCATTTCACTGAATGAAAGCATTTACTCTGAGGGCAAAGGGTTAAAGATCGTGGACGAGTTTGGACTTGGTAGGTTAACGGTTTGACATTTACCTACCGAGACTGAGGGATACCAGAGAATAACCTAGTTCAGCGTTCTGCAAACTGTGGATCGAGCTCCACAGATGCTCCTCGCGGTCTGCCTTTGTGGCACTCTGTGTCCAAACTAGATTGAGCATTAGTTAAAAAATATGAAAAAAAAAATCAATTTCACGAGACTCATAAGGATGCAATGACTAACAGTTGGAAAATTACATGCTCGTTCGTTCGTGTGAGATTAAGCACGCCCTTGCTTTGCACTGTCCGTGATCGACGGCTTTTGTGAGCCAACTATACAAGAAAGGAAGAGATCATAAAAATTCTATTCTGAAAAATAAATTGCTCAAAGATCAATAAAATATTCCTGATAGTCTTCAATTATTAAGCAAAAATAAATTAATTTTAATAGAAAATTAACGGAATACTAATTAATATTGTTTAAAAAATATTAGTATACTGGTATTAATACATCTAAAACTTATTATTTTTTTTTCGATGAGGGCAATAGTAGGGTGGTTCGCGAAACCTTCCAACTAATAAAACTAGTCGTCACTTGTTTGCGGAACGCTGCCCTAGTTTGTTTAGCCGGTTGCAGAATTTAATTCCAGGACTATTGCAAGCTTTATTTTGCTGTACCTTCTCACTTTTTGTACACACCTTCTGTAATCTATTACAACGTTCTGTTATTTATATCTATATACCTTCGATAATATTGAAGTTGTAAAACGAATTATCTTTCCTCATAGACATTATATTGAATTCACAAGACTTGTACAAGTGGTACATGTCGGTCAACTCGTGTATGTCAATAGTTTATCTCCCTGTATTTCTCTTCTATCTTAACTGATTTGCTGGTCTGAAATATGCAAGTGGCTCCTAATTAATAGAGAAGCAAATAAGTACGGTAGTACATATGATCAAACGAACACACCTTTTTTTTAAAATCTTACTTGCAAACCCAAAAAGTTCAAATCTGCAAATTAAAGTTGTGAAGAATGTAATTTAGTCACAGCCAGGGATTGGAATTAGATGAATGTGCACATAATAGCATAACAGGAAGACAAACGAACGTTGAAAACACTTTTACATGGATCTGAGTGTTCAGAACAATACTTCTATTATATATGTAATGACAAACCTGATGAGAAAAGTGGTTACATTAGAATAAATTTTCAGCTTGTCAGTATGAAAGAAGAAGAACAATATACCAATATGAAAATAAAAGCGTAAGACTAAGCAAGCATATAAGTTTTAACTTTGTAAGAAGGACCTCTCACTGTAGCAGAATTCTAGTCCGCATGCTAAAATGTAACCTTACGTACAGAGAAAAAGCAGTAGCAGCTTTTTCCCTTCAAAGTTTGTCATTATTTCTAATTTAAATAACAATGTAACTCTTTGTTTTGCATTTGAATACTCTGTCCATTTCATACACCCATGCACAAGTAATTCATTGTAAAGAAAACACATATTTCATTTTGTTCCCATGTTTTCGATCAATAGGATGCAAACACCAAAATCGTAACTGTGTACAGGAAGATTTTTTTTTTTCAGCGAGTCACCACATCCGGGTAAATGGATTTGACCTTCAATATTTCATCGATGATCTATTGGATTGTGGTGGAAGTAGACCACCGTTTATACACATATACACAGCTCTCTCTCGCGCACACACTCATTGACTTACACACACACACACACACACACACACACACACTCAGCAGATGCACCCTCTCTGATTTGGCTACATATATGGGGAAATGTTCAGTGCTTCGTGAAAACGGTCTTGTATTGAAAAATTTCAAGCTATTTACCGTTGATGTCATCCTATCTTCATCCAACGTTATTCTGCATTAGACCCTGCTCTCTCTCTGACTCTCAATATATATTATACCCTTCTGTGTGTACATAAATGTGTGTGAATAAATAAACTTCATTCCAGAAAATTGGCTGAAAATTGGTGATTTTATACCATGTTTGAAGATGAGAAAAATTTATATTATGTATAGCTAAGATAGGATGGTTGAATGGGCGTGCTTACGTAAAGTGCAAAACGGAAATCTTCACACATAGGAAAAAGTAAAGTACTCTGTATATGAATAAAGAATCAAGCTGTGAATATTTTAGCAGAGGATGGTGATATATGATATTGTTATTCAGATTAGTAATCATGATAAATGAGGTATTCCATTACAATTTCGACATGATTTAAACTTTTGTCTCTGAAGCGTTCTTTCTCCCAAGCAAGCCATTCAGAGTTACTGGACAGTCTTGGTGAAGGTAAAATTCAACGCAGTAGTTCTGATTCCTATATAAACGATGCTAAGGCACTTAAACATAGAGAATAACGTATACTGTGAAAATGATATGTGAAACGTAGTGTACTCAGTTCATAATCAAAATGTCAGTGGGTTCGAAACCAATATGTGCCACCCAGTAAGTTTGTGCAACTAAAAACCCTGTTTTTTTCTGTTCTTCCATGCGAGTATGGTCCGAGAAACAGGATAGTTTTTTTTTCTAATATCTAATATTAATAATAAAGGAGTATGAAATATGAAGAAGTGTATCGAAACAAAGAACAGAAATAAACAAATCATTTGAACACTATTTGAAATAACCTAAAATGAATTTTCACCACACATTAGCTTTTGTTGTTTTCCAGAACGTCCTGAACGTTAATACCATCAGTCTTATCTGTACATTGATGTAAAATTGTTGGTATTTTATTATTTGTGATTGACTTTAGAAATTGGTAAACACCATTATTTCTCTTTTCCACAAAGAATTGTAAAACTATTTTATATTAAGATGTAATTGCTTTTCCTAACCAAATTAAGACGTGCTACAACGTAATTTAGCATTATATGCCGATGATACCTTGCTTATTCATAGCTTTTGTTGATACGTAAATCATATTTACAAAATAGTTAGGTTAATTTATCCGGCAATATTCAGGTGCCCGGCCTCCTTGAGCGCTTATTAGGTCTTGGTAAGCTTTTTACTGTATGCAAAGGGGCCACATTGAGATAAAAAGTAAAGTGCTAAGCAATATGAAACCAACTATGTTCTAATACTTGAGGTGGACAGAAGATTATTAAGAAACTGTATAACCATATTTAACTGTATTTGGATTTTTTATAGCTCAGTATTCACGCTGCTTCACATTTGCTCAAGCATAAAAGTAAGATTTTAGGCTGATTCCATATAACATAACTGTATCCAATCACCGAAAAAAAAAAACAAGGAACTTTAATGGTCCTTCAAGTTTGACATTATGACAAACTACTTCAATTCACGGATTTATCCTTAACGTTAAGAGAGCGCTGAATGAGAATAGGGGTAGATCAGAAACAAACAGATTGAAACAATGAACTACAGATGGTAAGTACAGAGGTGAGTTTCATGTAAGGACTTGAAGGGCCCAAGAATAATTCGTTGAAGCAAGCGAACAGATGAAGGAAATTCAGAGCTTGAATGAAGGGATAAACGGAAGGAAATCCTCATTTTCCTTTCGCTATCTCTCGTTGTTTGTGTCAGTGGTGTGGGCGTCTAAGAGTGAGAGAGAAAAAGTGTGATGAAGGTCGGTAGAAATAGGATGGATTTTTTCTTCTTTTTTTCTAAAAAAAAAAAAAAAAAAGGTAAGGAAGAAGTGGTTTTCGAGAGCCGGTTTCAGTTGGTTTCCGAACTTCGTTTGACATTCCATTAACACAAAACGGACTTTCCGATCGAGAAGTACTCACACTTTCTCCCTTAAGAAAAAAGAAAACTTTGCGTTTCTTTCTTTCTTTTTTTCTTCTCCTTTTGCTATGTGAATTCTCAGAAGAGAAGACGAAGAAGAGAAAACAAGGGACTGACCGACTACTCCAAAGTCGTACGCCGTTTTTTTATTGTTAGTGAGAAAGACATGACGCATAACGGAACGCAGTGAGAAAGAAGAGGTGGAGGAAGAGATATAATAGAGAAAAAGGGAATGACGTAAAACACATACTCACACACATACAGTAAATTGTTATGTGGGTGAACAACAATGTGTTCACACTGGAAAATTGTTGCTCATTTCCCCGGAAACTAAGTGAGGATGGTGGTTGTTTGGACAAGAACACTATATTCCGAAATGCAGGGAGAGAAAGATAGAGAGATTGAGAGAGAGAGAGAGAAGATGTGATTGTATGTGTGTGTTAGAGACAGAGGAGACAGAAAGGAGAACTCAGGGATGAGTTCAGATAGAAGAGGGAAGCGATCATGAATCGATACCGTCAGAATGGCCTCTCCAGCCATTAGCGTGGTGACGCTCAACCAAAGGTTATTCGCACACCAATTAGTGCTCTTAGCTTGAGGACTTCTCTCTTTTTCTATAGTGTCTACGGAGAATCGCCATCTCCATCTATCCAGATTCTCTCTCCTTCTCTCTTTTTCGCTCCTTCCTGCTGTGACCGGACTGTTTAGTTTGCTTTCCGTTGTTCCAAGTTCTTTTTAAATATCTTTTTTTCATTCTGCTCGTGGTAGAAACCTTTCTATTTCATCGGTCGTTCCTTGCATTTTGCTGGATTCAAGTTGATTTATCAGGTCGTTCGTATCCTATCTTTGTTTTTGTGATAGATCTTATATTGAAAAAAAAGGAAAAACAAAGAAAACCTGAAAGTGTTCGCTTTGCCACTCTATGACCTGGTTTAGAGTTATGAAAATACAGATAAGTTAGAATTAAAAATGAAACAAATATGATGAAGAAACATAATCACATTTTAGTTTCTCTACTTTCTTTGCTGAAATGTTCTCCTATTAGAAAATCGAAAACAGCATTTGAATTAATAAAGTTGTCTCTTACACATTAGAATGTGTTCATTGTATATGCGATATTGTTTTGTTTGGTACTTTTGCTGTATCAAAAAAGAAAAGTCACAAATACAAAATTAATGGCGTTTCTGAATTGCCTATAGTGAAGTTGATTTTCCTTCTGTCACTACATAATGAAAATCAGTTTCAAGCAAAAGAGATACTTCAGGTTCCATCAATTGTAGAGTAGAGCCATTTTTGTTAAATTGAAGTATGTCTAGTTTCTATCATTTTACCGTACTGATTGTACTAATATGTGAAACATACTTTTATTGATATGTAAATTAGAGATATAGAGAAAAGTGTAGAGAAAATTGAAGTATGAATAAAGATTGTGTTGAGCAGTGGAAAGTGAAGCAATTGATTTCCAGGGGAACCAGTAAATAATTGTAAAGCAAAACCACATTGATTATTTTTTGACAGTTTAGAGTTATAAATTACAGCACGATTCCTGTAATAAATCTGGTAATAAAATGAGGGAAAGAAAGAATATTAATTATTAATTTTGTAATTTCAAGAATGGTTCATATATTTTTCTAGAAAAAGAACTGGATTTTAAATTCGTGTGAAGATTAGCTTGAAATTATACAAGTATTTGAATTGCATTGAGTGAAAATCATTGTGGAATTCATTTACCAAGTGAATTGACGTTTTTAAATTTTGTCTGTATGGTGATTCAAATATTTTCCAGACATATCTATGATTTCCAAACTAAAAAATAAGCTCAGAAAGTGGTTATCGGTTATCAAATATCATTAAGATTTTCTTTTATGGTAATTCTTACATACTTCATCGATTCACTATGTAGTACAATTTTAGTCATGTAACCAACTAATTTCTACGATTTCAAGCTGTTTGTTTCGCATTTACTGAATTTCCAGACTTTCTCTCCTTTGCCTTGTTGACATATTTGTGTGTCATTTAAGTGTATGTATTTGTATATGTGTGAAAACCCAAACTCCATAAAGATTTTCGTCCATGCTTTCGTGTCATCTGTCAGTAGTTTAGATGTTAATGGCACTGCATTTACGCATACACACAAGAAGAAGCATTTGTCAAGTAGCCTGTGTCAACATTTGCCTTTATTATTAGTATTTATTCTTATTTTCTTGTTTCCTCTTCTGTGTAAATAATAAATGAACGCTTTTATCTTTCCGCGCACATATAGACGATGAGAATGAGAAATGGAAAGATTATCGAAATGACAGGTCGAACTTTGTAAAGAGGATTACGAAGGAAGAGAAGAGGGGAGAATGATGATGATTGTTCTTCATGTATACTAGGTCGTTTGAAATAAAATTAGTCTCTGAGCTTTCCAGATTCGAAAGAGACATTATACTTTTTTT